>VMDO01001730.1:0-166964 GCA_007922755.1 Pedetes capensis
TTTTTTTTTTTTCTTTTCCATTTTTCCCCTTTTCCCTTTCCTTTTTAAAAATAATTCTGGAGTCTTTGGTTGAAAGGAACAGTACTATCTATGGACATAATGCTACTATTAAAAAAAAAAACTTCTATTATGCATTGTGTGTACCAAATTTCTGGAGCAGGTAGGATTAAGCATTTTTATTTTCTTAGTGCCATCAGTACAAACGTCTACTTTTTGAAAACTAAGATTTAAGTTGCAGACTTTGGTTTTTTGTACTCTGACATATAAAAAACCCTATTGAGTTATCAATAATAATTTCTCCTTTTCCCATTTGCCATTTCTAAGGCTATCTCTTGGCTGTTACATTGATTACAAAAAGAAAAGAAAAGAGAAAAACCATTGAGTTTCTCCTAGAGAGAATCGAGTAAGCAAGCAAGGGAAGGGAAGATTATCTGTGTGAGAGAGAGTGTGCACCTGTGTGCACACATCTGTGTGCATGTGGGGGATCGCAACTGAAACCCTTCCATCTGGGATTTCCAAACCATTTATGCAAAAGGGTGTTTAAATTACTCTGCTGGGGCACTCCAGTAACCACACTTAATAAAAACAAATAAAAATTAAGAAAAAAACCCTGCTAGACAATTATTTCTATCTATTGAATATTCATTTACAGCTTGTTTAATTATTTACATAACACATCAACTTAAGCCATAAACAGAATTAGCACATTGCCTTACCATAAAATACAAATTAGAAGTTAAAAATATTTAAGAAATTTGTGTAAGTATTTACACACGCTTAGTGAAAGTTATGGTTGCTCACATAACATAATCTGTACATTTAGCAAAATGGCATGATTGCTACAGTTGTGTTTTTCCCTAACCAACATGGTGGATTTAGATTCTTTCTTTCTTTCTTTCTTTTTTCTATTTTTCCCTCCTTCTGGAGGAATCTTTTCATTGTCCATTTTCTTAAGACAGCTTTTGTTTTAAATCATCAGCGGACAGAGTTATTTGTATCCTTGAAAAAGAGAGCCATTAGACAAACAATGTGAGACTAGTTGACTTCTGATGTTTCGAGGTACAGTACTATTGTAGTGTTGAACTGTGCAGTGGTTCTAAGGAACTGTAGGCATTGATTTGCTGATAGAGAAATGTTCAGTACCCTGTATTACTTACTTCAATATGTTGTTTGTTGGTTGCCAAATTAAAAATATTCATGCACTGGTTTAGTGGAGGAAATAAAACATATTAGCTTATTCCTTTTGTTTTCCAACATATGAATGCATATATATGTATGTATGTTTACATAGATCTATATATACACATATACACATGTAGATATGTTGTAAGACAGTTTTTGCTGATGTTTTGCAGTTTCTGTTTTCGAGTATGAAGTTAGTCAGAAAAGTGGAACACAGTTACCTACAAAAAGTGGATCTTGTCTTAGTTGCCAATTTAGTGCAGGTCTTGCTTAAAATAAAGGTGACTCATTTCTCCATTATGCATTCCACTGCAATTTCCTTATGTATTGTGCTTTTGTAAGCTGACAGATTTTTTTGTGTGTGTTTCTAATGCTAGAAAGCAAAGTCTTTTGGTTTTCAAATCATTATCATTATTATTATTTTACTTAGCACTGCTTTTGAAGAAATGAGAAAAAGTCTAGATGGCACTGCTTGAGTCTTTTCCCCTGTTGTTAAATTGCAGTAGAAAGAATTGTAAGATTCCTATGCAAACACATGATTATGTTGCATGAGTTTTCAATTCTGAAATGCATTTCAAACCTATTAGTAGTCATGTACAATATATATATATACAGATTGAGATCAAAGATTTCATTTAGACTGTGCATTTTAGAGTCAGAATTTGCTTATGAATTTCGCAAAGATGAAAAAACACCTTAATTGCTGGCTATCTCATTTTGTAATCAAAAGAAAAGCTATACATATGTATAAACTGATAGTAATACTATTTCAGCATTGCCAAAAACACACCTTTGTGGTCCTTTAGTTTAACCACTGGATATCAAGCTGATTGTTCTTTCCACATTAGTCAGGCCTAGCACCCTTCCCCGCATTGGATGACTACATTCTGATTCAACTAAACACGGAGCTTCAGAATAAATTCCACATCTACTGTTATTTCTGGACAGGATGAGTCAGTTTTTTCCTACTTCTGTGGTTATTGAGTACCAATGTACAGTTTTTGCTCTAGGGCATCCGTTCCTAGGTCCCATCTTTTCTCTATTGCCTAGTTTCCTTGCATTATTGAGAGCAGAAGTGAATTTCCAGTCATATGCATTTGAGGCTCAACCTGTAAAGACGCTTCTCTTCACGTTGATCTAGATCACGTTATTGACTATCCTGGACACCTAAAATTCTGTGATAATCGTAAATGACAATACCATGGAATTTTTATGGCTTTTACGGAAATTGCAAATGAGAGCCCACTTCTAGACTTAGGCTCTGAGTTGTTTCTAGAAAAACCTTTCCACAATGGCATTTTAGAGTTGTGCCCCTGAGTTATTGATATGCTCCTTCCTGTTATTTTCTACTCAAATGTAACCCCCTGGCGACTAGGGGCAGGCACTTTAATTAGTGTGATGCCCAAAAATAACTGCCAAGGAGAAAGTGTGTCCCTGGAGAAACTTGAGAAATCTTTACTCTGAGCACGTGGGAAGAACCTTGGTGAGGTTTTGCCCAAAGATTATACTCAGAGGAGTTCAAGTACATAATTGAAAAATAAAGGCTAGACTTCCACACACTGGTGAAAAAAAATATCATCCTACTTTGGGGCAAATTCAGAAAGCTGAACGCTGGGATGAAAGGGCAAAAAAATAAATGCCATAGGGGCAAAAAAAAAATGCCATAGTATTTCAAGATTCTGAATCATGAGGGGAAGAAAATATACATTTTATCCACAGGAAGATACTGGCCTTGGCTCCTCTGTACTGTTAGGGATCTTACACTGAAAAGAAAGTTTTGTTTTGTTTTATTTTAAAAATAGAAATAGCAAAGTCATTCTCTGAGAAAATGTTCAGTCAAATCAAACTCTGTGGAACAGTTATCAATTCACTATTTTCTACAAGAAAAGCAAAAATATGAGCCTCACATTGATAGAAATAAAATATATTATCTTATTCCCTTTTCTGTACAACATATGAATGCATATGCCCAATTAGTATAGAAAGAAGCACAATACCATAATTTGAAAATAGAATAAACATGATACATCATGCCAGTCTGATTATCAGTTACACATTTTTCTGCAATATCAACTGAGGCTCATAACACTCATCATATTAACCTGGCTTTGTTGTTATCCTATTGTCCACTAGTTTTCATATTTTCCTTGATTAGGCAGATTGCAACATATACAGTGGGAGCACCTTAAAAAATACCAAACCTAATGAACCACAAACCATTTTTGTGCATACACTCTTTGAAATGTTGTTTGTTTTGAAAAATACAAAGGTGCACTTCATAGCACGCAAGAAAAGACAGCTCACTCAATCTCTGCAAAGCCTGACTGTGTCTCCTACAAATGCAATCAGAATTTTGGAAACAAGAAAAGCTGAAGAGAACCACTAATCCTTTACAGCAATGAACAAATCCTTCTCTTGAAATACCTTATTAAACTTAGACCTAAATTTATAGGGAAATGTCACAGAGACAGCAGACACTGTCTGAGAAAAACAACCTGTTACTTTTGTCTATGCTCCTTATTTGTATATTTGAATGACACCCAATCTAACCAGAACATCTAAGACACTTCTAATTCCCTTAACTTTTCTATTTTGTGGCTGGCTTTTGATTAGATAAACCTCTTTAAGTTTGCTGTTAAAGTTTGTGTGTTTGGAAAAGAAAGGCCTCTTACTCTACCCTTTGCCATTGAATATGGTTTGTATAGACCAGATGCTGTGTGGAGCTGATAAAGGTCATACTTTATTGCTTTAACTTTGTTACAACAGTCACTTCTAGATTTTCAACTCTGCTCTTATTTTAACCTAGGAAAGTGTTGTAGCAAAAATTGGTTTTTGGCTGCCATGCAAGATAATGTTCAGAAATCTTCCTATCTCTAACGCCAAAATGAAAGACATTATGGTTGAGTACCTGTGCTCAAACAGACTGGCTAAATTGGTTTCCTGAGTCTCTGCCTTGACACTTTGCTCCATTTCCCCACCCTGATGCTGCTCCAACTATAGGAGATTCTACTAGTCCAGTGGGAATTATCTTCCCATAATACCATCATCCCCCAAATAAGACAGGCACAGGCCATCTTAAAGTAACATGTTCCATGGTGTTGCAGATGATGATTCATAAGCATTGTGCCATCTCAACAGCACGCTGACCTTAGGAAGGAATGAAGATGGAGGGTATCTGGATATGGCCATGTCTCAGGAAATGACTGACAAAGCTATTGAGCCTTCTATGAATATCTTCTAAATAATTCTCATCTGAGTAGGCTGCATACTAAATGGATAAAGTGTAACTGTTAATCTTGCCGATACATGTATAAGTCACTTGCATTTTATCTGGAAAACCACAAGGACCTCAGTGTATTCGTTACTTAGCAGAAGCAACCCAAATGGTATGAAATGGACCACAGGATAGGCCAGCAACTAAGGTATTTTAGCATCACTTTTGTCCTGGATTGATGTGTTTTCCAAGTCCTACATCAGGCTGTACAACTGTTTTGAGGAGGAATCTAGTCTGTGCTTCCCGTGGGAGGTCATGTTTTAGTTCACATAATAAAGCCAGTAGACGATGTTGAAGAAGGAAAAAACCACTGGGAAGAAAATGCGGGACCACCGGTCGATGGCGTTCACATCAGTCAAGTCAGGGATGGTTATTTTCAGTTGAGAGGCACGTCTCCGCAGGCGACTTTTCTTTTGTGCCACATGTCGTTCCAGAGCATTTCGGCCAAAACTATGCCTGGGCAACCCGGCTTTCCGATACTGGATGCTGGAGGCATCATAGGCCAGCATTGTGCTCCTGGGGTCTCCGAGTCCCATCACAGCTTCCGACGTGGCCATTTCATTCTTTATCTCGAGAGTGCTCAGTAAGATGTTCTCATGGGGGTCCATCTACATGGGACAGGATTGAGAGACAACCAAAATAATAAACCGCTATTAGTAGTTACAGTGCAAGGAACTATGAGAGACACTTAAAGTATTATTTGTCACAGTGGGAAAGACAACTAGCTTTGCTGCTACATTGCTTGACTTTTAATTGTGGCTCTGCCACTATCAGGTATTTGAGTTTCAGTTTTTCCATCTATTAAATGGTATAATAATCCAGCCCTAGAAGATTACTGTAATGTAGTTACATAATGGACAGTTGCTAGGATCACTTTTATTTTCTCTACTTAGCACGTGCAGAGAAATAGAAAAAAATAGCATTCCTTTTAAGAGATTATAGCCTTGATATGAGCACACGAAAAATTAAGCTGTACTATGTATGAGATATGTGGCTGGGATTTAGCTCAGTTGGTAGAGCGCTGCGCTGCAGTCTCTGAGGTCCCGAGTTCAATTCCCAGCACCACAAAAATGAGAGAAAGACCTGGCAATCCACTCCCAAGGCAATCCCGAAATAGTCAGCCATTGAAAACCCTATGAGGGTCGCTATGAGTCGGATACCAACGGCACCTAACAACAACAACAACATGTATGAGATAATGAGAGGGAATTGATTACTGAGTTATGCTCAAAATAGTAGCCTAATTATAGGTGAATTAACAAAACTAAGACCAAATAGTGGGTAACTATCAGGTACTTTTTGTGTAAATTATTTATTTTTAAGTTTTTTTGTTTGTTCTTTTGAGACAGAATCTTACTACATAGTCAAAGGAAGCCTCTAAATAGTGATCTACCTGCCTCAGTCTCCTGAGCAATGGGACTACAGGAAAGTACCACCATGCCTCATAATCTTGGGATTATTTCATTTAATTGATACTTCTTAAAAGCTACATGCCTGCAGCCCTAGCACTGTGGCATTTAATCTCATCAGATCTTGGAAGCTAAACAGGGTCGGGCCTGGTTAGTACTTGGATGGGAGGCCACCTAGGAACACCAGGTGCTGTAGGCTTGGGAGAAGGATGCAGCAACCCACTCCCAAAAATCAATCCACCATTGAAAACCCTATGAATGGCAGAGAAGCGTGACAATAGTGTTTCGCCTGTTGTAAGTAGGGTTGCTATGAGTTGGACACCGACTTGAGGGCACCTAACAACAACAATAGCCTCAGTTATGAGATGTCATCTTAAATTTGCAGTGTCAACATAAGTCAGGTAAAAGAATAGTTTTGAGCAATATAAAGTAGGCCACATGTGATTTCCAAAATACAACACAATTCAGAACAAGGAATTTAAATATAAGAGTAATACCTGGTATTAATGGTGATAGAGTACTGAATGAGGGAGGAACCAACGTGAGAGGGAAGAGAGGGGAAGAAGGTTAGAGAGGAAGAGAATATGCCCAGAGGAAGCCAGGCTCCCTTGAATTCTGGGCCTTGAGAGTAGAATTAGGTTGGCTAGGCAGACAGTCCAATCATCTCTCTTTATGATTTCTTCTTGTAAGCTAAAGTAAAGGATGAGTACTGATGGAATGGTTCTCAAGTATTAAATCACATGATGTTTTATGTTAATAGTTGTGTACTTTAATTTTAAGGGGCTCAATTGCTTCAGATAGTATAATCTAGCCAGAAGTTATTAATAACAGTATATTTACTTTGGTGGAGAATCAGGATATATCAGTTGCCATGAATTTTTTTTTCCAGGCCTGTGGGGTTTAACTCAAGGCCTCATGCATGCTAGGCAAGTGCTCTGCCACTGAGTTTTATCCCTAGGCCCTTTTTATTTTTAACTCTGAGACAAGATCTCACTAAATTGCACAGGTTGCCTCTGGTCTTGAACTCATGATTCCCTTCCCTCAGGCTCCGAAGTCCCTGGGACTGCAATTGTGTGCAATGATGTCCAGTGAAAAATTCTGAAATTAGAAAGTAAAGAAAAAGTGGCCACTGATAGGCACTGATGATATATGGAAATGAGATATAACCAAACACTTAATTGGGAGATATAATGCTCTGAGATTCATTAGTTATGCAAAATGTTTAAAAAGCTAAGATTACATATTAATCATGAGCTTTCAAATGTGGTTTAATGGCTCTGTATTGTAAGTTCAGATCTAAAATCTTTTAAGAAATAGAAGCTATAATGTATAAAACATCCCACGACATAATGGTTGACCAATTAATCTCTGTCCTTGATTGTTTATGGTAGAATTTAATTTAGGCACTAGGGTTTAGCTCAGCTGATAGAGTACTTGCTCTGCACACTCTGAGGCCCTGGGTTTGATTCCCAGTACCGAAAAAAAGGGGAAAAGAATCTAGCATCCCACTCCTGAAACAATCAGCCATTGAAAAATCTATGAAAAGCAGAGAAGCACTGACATAGTGCTGGGCACAGCTCTGTGTTGGGGATTTATTCATTTTATTATACATAGGGCTGCTATGAACTGGGCCCTACTTGGTAGACTCTAACACCACCACCAAGCATTTTACTTAGTGGAAAAACTAAACAAATACATTATTAAAATTAATTTTTAAAGTTTATAGTATTTGGAAATTAAGCTAAATAAATGTTGAAAGAGATCTGTCCAGGCTGGGCCAGATAATAAAGGAAGGGAACATTTAAAGGCTGGTACCATGTTCTGGCTTTCTGCACAGCAAATATTTCACTGAATACTCACAACTCTGTCCCCTGTTTACAGGTGAGGGCATCCACCAAATTTTCCAAAGTCACATAGTTCCTGAATTCAAACTTTGATCACAAAACTTTGAATGTTGGAAGTAGGAGGATGTGACCTTCCAGCACTCAGGGTGAATGAAGCCCATGGAAATGGGAAACCTACTGCTCCTTGTTATTCCAAAAGTGGATTTATTTTCTGCTCTTCTCTGAGTTAACTCTTCCTGTAGCCACCTAGAAACAGCATTTTAGCAAAATTTCTTTGGCCACTCTGCACAATGGTATTCAGGGCTCACCCTCTTTCAAACACCTAGATGTTTGCTTTAGTATTAAGCAATTATAATAGTAAAAACAGTTCTGAATTGAAACCAGACCTGGCTGTAAATGTATAAAACAACAGTAATAAACATAATAAAAACAGACTCCAATTAAGGCAAACTTCCTCTAAGTTTTAAAACAAATTATCCCTGGATAATTCATTTAGTCTCAGTGGGTTTCTGTCTTATCATATTTAGAATTCAAGAATTGAATTAGATAATTCCTGAAGCCTTAACATCTATTTGTTCCATTCAGAAATTGAAAAGATAGTGCTTGGACACCCACAGTGTGGCTGGCACTCTGCCAAGTATTACAAAAATGGTTTAGAGGAAGATACCCTTGCTCCTGGGTCCCTAGGTTAGGAACAGTCTCTGGAAAGAAAACTGGATTTGGAGTCAAAAAACTATAGTCTTGGCTCTTCCATTTGATATTTTTGACCTTGAAAAAATTACCTAATCTTCCTGAATCTACCTTTCTTCAACTATATTGAGGTCTTAGAATAGGATTTAGGGAGATTTAGTGAAATGAAATATGTGAGTCAAACTTGGGAACTTAAGCACTATGAAAAGTTGATTGTTATGACATGTGACAAAGAGAGTAAGGCATACACAGGTTCAAGGGACATGAAAAAATAATAAATAACTATGCTTACAAGAAAGCTAAGTATGCTACTTGGAGTGTGGCCTCCCTTTGCACAGAGTAAGCTCTCAATAAATTGTAACTGACATTGTTATGAAAATGTAATAGCTATTCATTGTATAAATAAATTTGATCTTTTGGAATAGAACTTTCTGTAGGTAAAGCTAATTTATCTCAACCCAGTTGGAGATCTTGCCAAGTTAATGTGGGAGGTAACAAAAGTTAGTGAGGTATATTCCATACCTATATCAATTAATGAAGTGAAACTCCTCCTTGGTGTCCGTCATATCATTAGAATACTTCAAACTTAAAATATGACTGCTTGTATAGGATAAATTAAGGCCATTAAGAGTCAAGGAATAAATGAACCTGAACAAGGAAAGTGAAAATTTTCCAGAACATTCTTACCCATAACCATGGAGCTACTAAGTAGGGAGGGATAAGGTATAGCCATCTTTATTTGTAATTTATCTTTCAGTTAACAGAGGCAGGAAAGAGCCTCAAGCAGGTGATAGTTGATTAGGTTGCACATCAGGGTTAAACCCTGAATAGATATGGCTCTGATTTTCCTGTCTTGTCCTTCATAAAAGGACCATTTTTCTTCACCATTTTCTCTGGCTTACTGTGAAGCCTTTCATATATGACAATTTTCTTAACCTTCCTCCTAAAAATAGCCAAATCCTTCCCCTGAAACTATGCTACACAGTACATTTGCCTCACTCTTTGGATCACCAAGACCGAGATTGTTTTGAAGGTTGGAATGGTGGCTAAACCAACAGGTAGAATCATGTGTATTTTCTACTAGGAGGGATGAAGTACAGGGTTTCCAGTTTCTGATTCTGCACTTAGACAATCCAAACTTTGACTCTGAGATGACCCATTCAGTAGTTTTGAGACCTTGAGAAAATCATGCAACTTCATTAAGCTCAGTTTTCATATTCATAAAGTGTGGAAAATACCAAGACTAAGTTTCTGGGATTGTTTGAAAGAATTAAGCCGGGTGCGGTGGCACATGCCTGTAATCCCAGCGGCTCTTGAGGCAGAGGCAGGAGGATCACAAGTTTGAGACCAGAGGCAGTCTCAGAAAGTAAAAAAAAAAATGGGCTGGGGGTGCTGCTCTGTGGTCTAGCACTTGCAAAGCATGCAAGCACAGGGCCCTGGGTTCAAACCCCATTACCGTAAATAAATAAATGAATAAATAAATAAATAAATAAATGCATGTACAAAGCACTTATCCCTGCTTTGCATGTAGCAAGCACTCAACATGTTATACCTGCTCTTGTTATAAAAATGCAATAGGTAGTCACTCAATGAATAAATTTCAACTTCTGCTGTCTTTTTTAAAATGCTGTACACAGGTAAACAAACTAGAAGTTTAAAATCATTACTTTTTAAAGTTTTGGTTGGGTTGGTGATTTCCATAAAGTGCTGAGAACAGTGCTTAGTACATGTAAATACCATAGGTTTTAGGTGTTAAACATACATGAATTTATTAAATATAATAAAAAAAGTTTAGACTGAGTTACTTCCAAATGTTGAGGTCACACAGAAACTATTTCTTAAGTGGATAGGAAGCAACAGATTGACAGACATTCCTGAGTGTCCCAGGATTACAGAGACCACAGCATCATCCTCACTAGAGGGAAATAGAGCCCAGAGGCCATGGCCAAAAGGAGACATCTCCTCTAGTGCTGCTATGTCAGACCAGCCAGGGCCTGGCTTCTTTTTCCTTGTGACACACTGATGTTCCACTATAATGCTGGTCATAGTAATTTATAATCATTTGCTTCATCCTATCAGACAACAGCCTGCAGCCATAGCCCTGTGGCATCCGATCCCATCAGATCTCCAGAGCTAATAAGCAGGGTCGGGCCTGGTTAGTACTTGGATGGGAGACCACCTGGGAACACCAGGTGCTGTAGGCTTGGGAGAAGGACCTGGCAACTCACTCCCAAAAATTAATCCACCATTGAAAACTCTAGGAATAGCAGAGAAGCACGACAATAGTGTTTCCCCTGTTGTATGTAGGGTCGCTATGAGTCAGATACCGACTCGACGGCACCTAACAACCACAACAACAACAACAACAACAACAACAACAGACAATATACTCTTTTTCTTTTTTCTTCTTATTCTTTTCTATTTCTGTGGTGATGGGGATGCTTAGTAACTAAATGCAACTCTTTGTGACTCAGTAAGACGGATTTAATTTTGCATCATCAGTCTGAAGATTAGAACTTTATGGGACCACTTCTTGAGCTCCTTCCTTGATCTAAGTCTTCTGCCTCAAGATACGTGGGTTTCTTTCTAGAAGAGCATGCACAGTGCCTGAGATCTGGAAACAATATTCCCATTGTGCCCTGGGCCAATACCCTAACAGACATACCATTCTTCCCTCAGAGAAGGGCATTTAGTGAGTAGTACCTAGAAGCTAGGACGAAGCCTGTTACATTCTGATGCCTTTCTGTTATCCCAGCAGCATGCTAGGGCAGGCACTCATGCCATGGTTGGAAAATAAGGCACATAGAGGTTAAAAACTTAATACAAATTCACACAGTAAATAGAGGGCAGATCAGGGATTAGAAGCAGTTCTTTTTCATTTTGCCATGCTGAGTCATGGCAGCTGCCCAGACAACTCTACTATAGTTCACGGCTCATAAAACAAGATCCTCTCAGTGCATGGTAGCGGCAGTCATCTGGATGATAGAAAAATTTTCCTTAATGACAGATGGACAAGAATTTCTGGAGTTAAATGTTACTAAAGGTGAGAGCTGGTATCAATTCCTCTTAACTGCAACAGATATAATTCAAGTAATGAGAGAAGACATCTGAGCTTTGGCTGCTTATCAGCTCCACACATTCTAATTTCTGTCTGGGTGTCCACTTCTTCATTCTCAGTTTCTGTGTCTCTGGTGTGGGTGTAAGCCAGTCAGAACATTCCTGACACTGTGATTGGTTCAGATATGGGCACATGACCTGTTCTGAGCCAATGGCATATTGTGACCTTTCAGATGGCCACAGCAGAGTGAAGACTCTCAGACATTGCCACTTGATTTGCATCTAGAAGTATGTGGCCTCGAATCTCTACAATGGGTAGATATATTTTAACTCTAAGAAAGCTCCTAACATTGAAAGGAATCAACACAAAAAGGAAGTTCATGACTTAATATTGCTATGTCTTTGTATCTGGGCATATCTGACTGGCTGACACTAAACAAGGCTATCTCTTCTTTCTTCTTTTCCTTCCTTCCTTCCTATTTCCCTCTCTTTCCTCCTTTCACCCCCTTTGCTTTGTCTACTTCTTCCTTTTTCTTTGAATTCCTCTCTCGCCCTCTTTCTCTGAATCTCTCCCTCCCCCTACCTCTTGTTTTTCTCTTAAGCCAGTATGAGTTGTATTTTGTTATTTGAGGTCCAAAGAATCCTGAGATATGATTCATCTCATTTAAAGGTCTCAACAGCTCTATAATATATATAGAGCATGAAAGGTATTAGAGGCATTTCCCTTGCAATAAGAAATTTTCATAACTCAAATTGAAAATAAGGAAATCCATCAGAGTAATATAATCCTCAATATGCAAATTAGGGTTGCATTTCAATATTTTAGGCTGGGTCTAAAGAACCTAGCAGCTGCTAGATTTGAATAGCTGGCTGTATTTTTTCTCCTCCCTTGTTTTGTTTATTGTTCTTCTTTTCTCTTCAGAGGGTATAACCTATGTTAGAAGAAAACTCTCAAGGTTAGGGGCAAGGATAACAAAGGAGATTGATATGGTCTTTAACATGTGGTTGAAAGAGCAAAATGGAAAGACTTGAGGAAACTACCTTTGTTTATTTATAATGTCCTTCATTGATCTCATAAAAGAAAGAAGAATTTTTGCATCTGAAGTTTAAATTCAATAGCAATTATCTATCTTTTGTTTAACATTGAGATATGTTTTTTAATAATATGATATTTTTGATATGAAGGTTTTGTTTTGTTTTTTGTTGTTTGAGACATGCCTACCATACTGTAGTAGAATAGGCTATACCTCATTTGGCAAGATGGAAACAGAAGCTCAAGTAAAAATAAAATGTGTTTCTTAAGATCTCCAGTACTGCCAAAAATAAATAAATAAATCAATAATCTTACAGTTAATAAGAAATAGAAAAGTCTAACAAGTGGGCTGTTGATCTCAATGCAATAAAACCCCATGCTATCTCCAACCTATCTTAAAATCCACCAGGGAACCCTGGCTCAGGAAGTTGTTTGGTGGGTGAAAGTCTGTATCAGTGGTTCCCAAATTTGAATGTGCAACATAATATCCTAGAGGGTCACACAGAAACAGATCTCTGGTCCTCACTCACTCCCAGCATTCTCAAGTCAGTAAGGCTGGAATGAACCTCAATAACCTAAGAAGCTCCTAGGTGATGCTGGGCTGTTTAGAACTGGGAAGTAAATGTAGGAGAAACAGCAGAAATGCCCAGGTAGGTGCATAAGGATAGTCATTTTGTTTTAGTTGTTTCCCTGTTGTTGTAGAAGAAATTCTTTTTTTCACTTCTATTTATTTAATTTTTTAAATTAGTATTTTAATTGTACATATTCATGGGGTTGTTGTTGTTAGGTGCTATCAAGTCATGCCAAACTCATAGTGACCCACATAGGGTTTACAATGGCTGATTGTTTCGGGATTGCCTTGGGAGTGGATTGCCACAGGAGTGGATTGCCACATCCTTCTCCCAATTCATGGGGTACAGGGTGGTAATTCCGTTCATACATACAGTGTGCAATTATCAAATCAGAATTCTTAACACTTGTATCTCCTTAAACATTTTACAAAACATTTTTGATTAACATGTAATAAGAATTGTACATTATATAGGTATAGTATGATTTTTAATTGCATATAATATAGTGAGGTTCATTATGAGATTTTCATAAAATTGCATCCTGCATTTTGCACTTGTTAATTGGACGTATTTTCAGCAACATGGATGAACCTGGAGGTTAAGTGAAATAAGCCAAGTCCATAAATATAAATACTGCATGATCTCACTCATTTGTGGACTCCAGCAAAAGGTAGCCAATTTTAACAAAAGCCAACACAAATAAAATGCTGAGATTCTCTTTACTGTGTTAGTTAGAACTACCAGTGTTTTGTAACAACTCTTCCCATCAAAACCCTGAACTTTATGATTACTTGAAAGTTAGTTAATCTTTTAAAATTCATAGTTCCAGATTTAAGCCTTGTGCTCTACTAATTATTTTCAATTTAGAATGAAGACATACTTATGAAACAGACACCTGCAGTTCTGAGGCATGGTGCTATCTAGTAAGTATTTTTTTTATTTTTAACTGTTTAAATTATCATGGATGTATACCTCAGGGTTTCCTTATAAGGTAAACTGATTCTTTATTAAAGAATCACATCAGGGAATTCACTTTTTATGGATCAGTGACCAGTGTGGTGCTATGCTAAAGTCATCATATGGTGAAAAGATTCTGCCCCATCTGTTCAAGCAGATAAATCAAAGGAGCTAGGTGAGCCTTTAGGTTATTGTTTTGAGCATTAATGGCGTCTTCAGAGTATGTAAGAGGCAGGCTTCAGGAGCAAAAGAGTAAGATTCTTCTCTCCCAACAACATCAGGAGACAAGTCTTTGATAAACGTTGTAATTAATACATAATCAATAGTAAGAAATCCGATGACCAACATGATTAATCTATTGAACTCACACTCTCACACTTCTTGGTCCTTATGTGGGTTCGTGTCCTTTTCCAAGCCCAGAAGCAGAGTGAAAAGAACGCTGGCCTCAACAGTGAGAGCAGAGTCCAATACTGGATCTCTTGTGCATGGACTAATGGCAGCCTTTGCAAACTCCCACCACCAAGTTTAATGCTCGTTCTATAAACTCGCTGAATCTAGGTGTCCGTCAAGATGAAAAATGTTGGTGCAAAGAAAGTGTTCAAACTAAAGCTTGCTAAATTGATTTTCTGAGAAGCGGTGTGGTGGCACATGTCTTTAATACCAGAGACTCCAGAGGTGGAGGCAGGAGGATCCCAAGTTCCTAGAGGCAGCCTGTGTAACTTAGCAAAAGCCTGTCCCAAACTAAAAAGTGAAAAATGGGCTAGGGGTCCAGCTCAGTGCCAATCTGCTTATAAAACATGCATGAAGCCCTGAGTTCAACTTCCCAGTACTACAAAACATTTAAACATCATTAAATCACAATGAATAAAATGCATGAGGAATTGAATAATTCCTTTTAGAAGTTTAGTAGTATTCTTTTTGAGTGCCACTTCTTCATTTTATAAAGTATAAGCTACTAATTCCAATTAAAGTTGTAAGTAGAAAAACATCTTCATTGGACATGAAATATAGAGAGTTTTCAAATGGATCCATTTGAAAACATTTAAAGAAGGAAAAAGTGAAGGGAACGATTTATGATTTAACAACATAAGAAATTTCTTTCATTTGCAAGAGGCTTTGAATTACTATACATCCTCAGGAAGAGCAGAATGGAACCAAGTTTTATAATGAGGTTATCTAAGTTCAAATATGTGTGTGTGTGTGTGTGTGTGTGTGTGTGTGTGTCTCTCTCTCTCTCTCTCTCTCTCTCTCTCTCTCTCTGTGCAATTTTAAGAGACAGAGTCTAGCAATGTTGCCTAGGCAGGCCCAAAATTTCTGAGTTTAAGAAATCCTTCTACCTGAGCCTCCCAAATAGCTGGAACCAGAGCCCCATGCTATTGTGTCTGCCTTGTTGTTGTCTCTAGCTTAAAACTCTTTTATTGACAAGTTTCGTGGAGGTAGATGTGAGAACCTGAGCACTCGATCCTGATAAGTCACAGGTTTTAACAGCGGGGAGTTTGTATCCTGAGAGGCGACGGCTTGTTCCAGTTCAATTTTCATCTGGCTTATTGACTCAAGTCCCAAGCCGGGGAGAGATGATTGATCTAATGTTTTCATTAGCTGGTTCATCTACCTCAAGGCATCATGTGCAATGACTTGCTAAAGATTTTTATATGCAGCATCTAACTAGTAATTCACAATTTCCCAATTCATTTTTAAATGCTACAATAGAAGACACTTGTTTTGGTTTCTTTCTGCATAGCTGGAAACATTTCATGACTATTCCTAACACATGGAAGTTAGGGAAGGGGAAGAAAGGAAAACCTTTAGAAGAAGAGGAGCTATGTTCTTTCTGTGGAACTTAGGCAGAGTGTCAGGATGGTTTCAATATACATCACTAAGAAGGCAGAGTGGTGACTGAAGTCACACTCTCCTCCTCTTCATAATCTTTCCACGCTTAATATGGTGAGTAATAAATGTGGAAGTCAATCAGATCAAATTCCAAGATTTACTGCAAGGTCATGATTGACTTAGAGGTTGTCATGTAAATCCTCCCAGGTCACTGGAGGGGACTAGTGATTTTCTCTTATTCATGGGTTTTGAAACTAACCTTAGTCTTGTCCCCTGAGCTAATGAGAATGAGTTTGGACGTGTCAAACTGCCAACTGCCTCTGTTCTGTGTCAGAGGGAAATTATAACCCACTTTAGCCAGCAGCAAAGAAGCCAAGGTTTGGTTTCTGTCACTTTTAGTCAAGGCACCAATGTTTTATTACAGATAAAATTTTGACAACTCCTTTGCTTTGGAAGATATTGACTCAAAAACAATGTCCTAGTCTACAGACTTCAAAATAACTCATCGAGGTGGCAATCAACTCCACTCTCATGTATCAGAGACACTCATTCTCTCCACATAACCTTATCCTCCTCCTCCTATTTTTCTTCATTTAATCTGGCCAAGAAGCCAGAAATTTGATCTAATGGAACCATATGGGCAGAACTCCTCTGGACATGAAACAAAAGGTAGCCCAAAGCAGCAATAGCATTTAACTCCACAGATGTATGGGGGATCAGCCAATGAAGTTGGCTTCTATCGATTCAGAGTTATTATTATTTTATTATCATTATTTGCTTTTTGTGATTTTATTTGTAATTTTTTAGTGTATAAGTTAATGGATTTCATTATGACATCCACATACATGCACATCATTTTACCTTGTGCATGTTTACCCCCTCATTACCCTCTCCTGTGTCCCATCCCCCGACTGACCCCTTTCTCCACTCAGAACTTCTTTTGGTTCTTAAATGGTATGTGCATGAAGGTGGTGTCAAACATAGAGGAGGGTGGGGGTAGGGACCATGGATTCCCACTGATTACTGAACCCTATGAGTGGAAGTTTAGGCCCATGTTTAATACTCAACCAGCACAGCAACTCCAGCACTGAAGAAAACTGACTCAGCAGAAAATTTTTAAAAAGCCATGATATTATCAAATTGACTCAAAATGTAATTTAGTAAATACTGTGTAAAACAAATGGAATATAACTGACTCTAGGGCAGTGGCATTACAGAGCCAATGTCATCACAGCAAACATGAAAGGCTAATAACTTAATTATAACAAAAGAATTCATAAGGGCCAAATTCTGAACGGAACATTGCTGATATTGAATAATATGCAGCTCTTTGAATAGGACCAAGGCATTTTTAACTTTTGCTCCTTCTGATAATTGAGAATAGGAGGATCCCTAGTCAATCTTCCTTACGCTTATACATACCTCATCTTTCAGAACTAAGTTCAAATGTTCCTCCCATGGGTGAGTCTTCCCTGATGCTCTTCTATTTTATCAGGTCCCCACTAAATGTTATTATAGAAATGTAGACATTTTCTTCACTGTCTTTATGTCCATCTCTAGTTATCTATTATTTCTTAAGGAATTTGTTTAAGGTATGTCTTCTCGTTAGGATGTGGTCTCTGTGAGGGCAAGGTGCACGTTCAGAATCCCAGCTGGAATACCAGATAACACCGTCAGCCAGTACCTAGGGGGCATGCACGCTATGTTGAAGGCACATTTGCAGGCAATGTATGCAGATTATTGCATCTGTTCCTTATCACAGCACTTTGTAGTAGAAACACTGATTAACTCTCATGTCACAGAGGAACAACCTGAGACTGAAAAGAGAGGTCACTTGCTGAAAGTAGCACAATGAATAAGGAGAGTTGCACCCAGTCAGTCTGGTTTCAGTCCACTCAGTTATGATTGATGCTACAGTGCTTCCCTGGACCTTTCACAGGTCCCCATAAAAGACTGAAATTTCCTATTGTTTTGCAGGAAGCCTGAAGTGAACATTCATGGTACAGATGTGGGAACCCTGACAAGTGCAGAGGACAGAAGAAGGGGCAGGACAGATGTCACAGCCTAAGCACAGAGAGGGCAGAATTAGTGTCTCTGGGCCTTCCTAAGGTAGGGACAGGGGGATCACACATCTATCAGGCCTGGAGAAACTAAGAGGGATGGCAGAGGGAACTCCTTGTATCTGCATCTATATCTTTGCAACATTCCACTCAGAAAATGCCAAGCTAGATAATTCAGGAACCTTATCTTTTCCATAGGGACCTTTGCTGCTAACTTTGTTCTAAATTTGCATCATAGGAAAAGCCTCTTTGTGAAATGAGAAGGCCCCGTGTCAGAGTAGTCTTTACCCACTACACTGCATGGACTCTCAGGGTGGCCCTGTAAAACTTTAGTTTCTTTTGAACTGAAGCAATAGAATTGTGTTTAAAAGTGAAGGGGCTCAAGCCAGGCTTCTCAGATTAAAGGCAGACTGGATTAAAGTCAAGGTCAGAAAACTATGATTTTGAGTAACATATTTAACCTTGTGTGGCTGGGATTTAGCTCAGTTGGTAGAGCGCTGCGCTGCAGTCTCTGAGGTCCTGAGTTCAATTCTCAGCACCGCAAAAATGGGAGAAGGACCTGGCAATCCACTCCCAAGGCAATTCCAAAACAGCCAGCCATTGAAAACCCTGTGAAGGTCGCTATGAGTCAGATACCGACTCGACAGCACCTAACAACAACAACAACAACAACAACAATTTAACCTTGTAAGCCTCAGTTTCCTCAATGATAAAATAAACATAATAATGTCTGTTTTATTGGATTGCTATACAGATTAAACGAGATGACTCATATATAGCACCTAAAATAATGCTGCATATGATAATGTCAAGGAATGTTGTTTTGGTTGTTCAGTGCCATCAAGTCAAGTCCGACTCATAGCAGCCGTCATAGGGCTGTTTTGGGATTGCCTTGGGAGTGGGTTGCCACGTCCTTCTCCCATTTTGCGGTGCTGAGAATCGAACTCAGGACTGCAGAGCAGCGCTCTACCAACTGAGCTAAGTCCCAGCCCATCTCAAGGAATAGTAACTTTTATTTTCATAGAATTTAGGGGTTGAAAGAACTGACAGTGTGCTGTGTCTTAATCAGGAAACATCTGGCCCGGTAAGCTAGTTCCCAACTCAAACAGATGAAGAAGTGTTGAGAGGTTGTTACACAGCAGTTGCTCAATCGCTCTTTAGAAAGCAAGTACACACCAGCCTGGGTGGGCTTCTCCTTGCTACAGGTCTTTGGTAGGGAGTTTCTAGGTTTGTAGCTGGGTGAATCTTCTAGATTTAGGGTGCCAGGAAACTGTCTAAAGTTGAGATCTCATTATTCACAGTATGAAAAGAGACTATGAATCATGTTTCTTCCTGATGTTTAATTTGGGGACCTTGTTTGGTTCTTTGTCCTCATACTAAAAATATTCTATTTTATTGTATGCCAACATGATCAAAGTTTGGGAAGGGACAGCTTGTACCCTCAGCAAAACTAAGTTTTCAGACTATTTCCAGCTTTACTTATCTGTGGTAAATAAGTTCTCTCTTCCTCCAGATTGTGTGCATCTATAAAGAGAGGTTCATCATGATGATAATGATAATATGAAATTACATTCTGTAGATGATCTTCATATAATAGCATTTTAAATTTCAACATGGATATGAACATATATAGCTAATTAAGTCTTGAAGACATCAGCTTTGGAGGCAACTTTGATTTCTAGCTCCTTCACTGATTTGCTGTGTGATCTTGGGTAAGCACTACAGCTTAGTTGGGCATTAGTTTCCTTAGCTATAAAATAAAGTTACATCATCTCATCTTTAAAGTGAAGATACATTATTTGGAAGGATGTTTTAAGATTGAGGTAAGATATTTAATGAGTGCTATAGTTTGGATCTCAAATGTCCTGCTAAGCCCCACGTTTTAAAGGATTGATCCCCTGCCCATGGTACTACTGAGAGGTGGTGGAAACTTTAAGAGGTGAGGCCTCCTGGGAGGTTTTCTGGTCTCTGGGGCTGTAGACATGCTCTTGTAGAGGAAAATAAGACCCCCATAATTCCTATTCCTCTATTTTTGTTGTTGTTGTTGTTGCTGGCCTTGAGGTAACCAGCTTTGCTCTACCATGTACCCCCACCACAATGTGCTTGCCTAGGCCCAAAACAACAGGCCAAATAGGCATGGGCTAAACCTCCAAACTGCAGCCAAAACAAACCTTTTCTCCTCATGAGTTGATTTATCTCAGCTACTTGTTAAAATAATGAGGGAGAAGTTTGGCTAACACAGGAGCCTGCCATCATGTCTGGCATGCAATTAGTTATACAACAAAAGATAATCACTGGTAAGATATTTTCAATCTGAAACAACTACAGCTGAAAGAAAAGATGCAAGTTTACTGATTTATACAGGCAGACAAAACTACTTCCTTATGTTTTCTTTCTAGTCTCTTGTTTTGGATGTTCCAGTTGAATCTATCACTGCAAAAATGGTAGACACCGATTTCCTGTTCCAAGGGTGAGCCTGGAGGCTTGAAGCGCGTCTTAGCACTTTCCTCCCTTTGGCAGAACTGGTTCAGAGAGGGGAAGGACTAAGTCTACTGAGCTAATGACAAGAAAGAGAAGGTTTGTTGGAGGCTTTGGAGTATAAAAGAAATCCTCATCTTTTCTTCTGTGCAAGAATGAGGAAATATGGAGCCTTGATGCTAATGGAAGTCATCTCAGCTCAGAATAAAATATTGTCTGCAAGATTGTGTTTACTGGCCTGTGTGCATATGTTCTCTTTCTCTCTCAACTCATTGCCATGCATGCTTTTTTAGGCCAGACACATTAAAATTCGGCAGAAAATCAGAATAGCCTCATTAATAAATATTCACAATATAATTTGCAATCATTTCTGATAAAATTCAACCTAGGATAAGGGTGTGGGAGGGAGCATAGGGGTGTGTGTGTGTGTGTGTGTGTGTGTGTGTGTGTGTTTGCATCTATTCTTTTTTTTTCCAAAAGTAGTAGTCTCTTGAGGAAGGTTTAATGTTATTTTATAGCACTTTTAATGAAAAATTCTCATCATTTATTTAAATCCTTTGTTTTGTCAGTGTTTTCATATCTTTTAGCTCATTGCTCTCTACAAATCAGAATGAATTTGAAAAACCACGTATAGACAGGGACAAGTAGTAAACTGAGGCACAGAAAAAAGTTGTCTTCTGAAAGACAAAGAGCTTTTCAGAGGCTAAGCTAGGTTGAGAATCCTGGCTTCTTGAATCCAAACTGGATTCTGTGGCTGGTTCTGACAATTATAGAACCGAGGAGGAAAGTTATTTTAAAACAGCTTTATATGCAGTCTATGATTAAAATGTGCCACTCAGAGAGAACAAATCGAGGTTTACATTCCAGCTTTATTTAGTCCTAGCCCAACCCACTTACTAGCTTGTGTGGTCCTGAGTAAGTCACTGAAATTTCTGGGTTTCAGTTTCTGCATGGTAATGTAAGAGAATTTTCTTTTTGGTCAGGGGAGTGATGTTGCCTCTTCTTGAGGCTGTGACAGGCACTGCTAATTGACCAGCTGGTTCCAGACTCAACTGCAGCATCCTCAGTATAGCTCTGAAGGCAGCTGTGAGTCATCCAAAGTTAGGACTCAATGTGCACCTCATCTGCATTCCTTGGGCTACAGCCTCGCTATTAGTGTGGTCCGCAGATTGGCTGCTTTGGCGTCACTGGGAAATTAGTCAGAAATGTGTGTTCTCAAGCACTGTCTTAGACCTGGTGGATGAGAGTCTGCATTTAACACGGCCCCAGGTCACTTTTATGCACATTAAAGATTGAGAGGCACTGGGGTATATGATAAATTAGATCTCCTGACATTCTAAAGTGAATGGCTTTTCCAATGAATAAAAGAATAAACAACAACAACAACAAAACCCCAAGAATTTTCCAAGAAGCTTGCATAGCTCTCTAAGCAGGCCTAAGTGGAGTCTTCATCTGCTATTCAGTAAAGAGTTGTTGTTGTTAGGTGCCATCCAGTCGAGGTGCCATCGAGTCCGACTCATAGCGACCCTCATAGGGTTTTCAATGGCTGTTTCGGGATTGCCTTGGGAGTAGATTGCCACGGGAGTGGATTGCCACATCCTTCTCCCATTTTGCATCGCTGGGAATCAAACTCGGGACCTCAGATACTGCAGAGCAGCGCTCTATCAACTGAGCTAAATCCCAGCCTGCACAGTAAGGAGTGGAGGAGCTAATTGGTATTTGCGCATGTGTGTGTGCTTGCCATTAGCCTTCCAGGATGCTGAATTAATCACAGATAAGGATCCATCTAAACCCTCGGGGACAGTGAACTGCAGAAGGAGCTGTGCCATCCACCTCAGCCAGGAATCCCTTGCACAGCTGTGGTCTGGTGGCTTCGGTGCACTGCAGCAATTACATGGTGAATTACCCCAGTGAGGACTTGTCGAATGCACCTTCCACCCTCACTCCACAACTATCTGCTGTTAATCTGACACAGCCTTGTCAAACACCCCTCCTTTCCATTCTGACATCCAATTACCCCTGGCTCTGAGTGCTAAAAATGATGATGGACAGTGAATGCTGCCAAACTCCAGAATAGGCTGTCGTTTGAGAGGAGAAATGAAAAAAAAAAACTTATGAATTTAGAAGATAGGAAAGATCATGCCCACCTAACCTGATGCTTTGCTAAAGAACAAAATCTTTGCTAGAGAACAAAATCTTACCCAAAGAAACAATGAGTAACAAACAAAGACAAACAAACCTGAGTGCAAATCCTAGGTTTGACATTTACTAGCTCTGTGACATCCAATTTGTGACTTTGCTCTGGGCCTCAGCTTTGGTTATCTGAAATTTTAGGGCAATAGTAGCTTGGTATTGGTGGTGCATGCCTATAATCACAGCACTCAGTAGCCTGAGGTAGGAGGAAGATTGAGAGTTTGATGCTGGCTTGGGCTATATAGTGAGACCCTTTTGCAAAAACAGTACCTATCATTTTTTTGTGAGCATCCCAATTATTTGGAGAATGTGCTACAGTTTATATTCTTGGGTAATCAGAAATTCTGATTGAGTAAATCAGGAATGTAGCTAAGGACTAGATTTCTTAGCATGCTAGTGATTCCTATGTGGTCTAAGTATGACCGTCTATGCAATGCTGACTTGGGCACTGAAAGGTGGAAGAGAATTCATGCAGACTACTTAGCCAGTGCTTGGCTTTTTGAAGCTCTAGGGAACTGTTGGCTTTTAATAGATGTTATTAATAGTTCAGACATGGGAAAAGTCTTGTTCAGTACTACACAGTGGACACAAACTGGGACAGAATCTTTTCCACTGCACCAGAATGTCTTCCTGTGTATTCATGTTTCTCAGAGGTGCTTTATTGGACCAAAGCCCAAATGCAGGCCAGATTTTGTGCTGTCAAGGCAAGGAATGGAAGGCTGTGCTATGCAACAAGCAGGTTTTACTAGAGACCTGAGGTACACTCTATTATTTGCTATTTAACTGCTGTGTGACCTGGAGTAGTCATTCACCTTCTAGTTACCTCACTTACAAAATGAGGAGATAATTTGAACCTCTTTCCAGGTTTAAATTCTGTTCTTATATGGTAGACACATATCTCCTAGCTGGATCGAGGAGCAACTTGCTCCCATTCTACTTTTTATTTTATTTACCTTGAGATGGGAGGTACCTTTTACTCTGTGAAGCTTTTCCTAAACATCCACCTGATGGCAACATCTCTCTCTCTGAATTTTGTTGCTGTTGTTAAGTGCTATCCAGTGGGTCGACTCATAGCAACCCGCATAGGGTTTTCAATCCCTAATTGTTTGGAGAGTGAGATGCCACATCCTTCTCCCATTTTTCCGTGCTTAGAACCAAACCCAGGGCCTCAGAGAGTACACAGCAGCACCCTACCAACTGAGCTATACATAGCCCATCCTCTGAAATTTAGTAACATGTATTATCTATATGATACACTATCCATTCTAAGTATTACATACTATTTAAAAAGTGTATTACAGGGGTAGTGGACAATTCCATCAGACAGAGTAAGATAATACTACTGAATTTAGCACTGGATCACAAGAAAAATAATAAGTCTGAATTCTATAGTTGTGATTCTTTCGTACTAGACATAAAATTCACAGTTACCACTTATCAAATGCCAGCAGCTGTCCCAAGTTCTTTCTACATACTTCCTCACATAATTCTTAAATCCGTATTTTCAGTGGAACTATAAATCCGATGGTGCAAATGAGACATCCTCAGACTCAAAGAGATCCTTATGCTTATATAGCCAAGAAGTGACAGTCCTGGGGCTTCAGCTACGGGCTATCTCCAATCCAAGATCAAGTTGGTGTGAATGGGCTAGGTCTGCCTATGCCCTTAACCATCAGGCAAGAGTAAAAATTTCATCAATACTTGCTGAGTGATAAACACATTCATGGTGTTCTTTCCAAATCTGTACCCTTTTATGAGAAAAGTTTAATGTTCTCCTGCAAGTGACTATTATAAGGGGAACAAACTGTGGCTGAAAGATTCTCATAGGAATGCAGCTCATGTCTTTGGTTTCAAGGGACCAATATTCGCAAATGCTAAATTAAATAGTCCCTGGGCTAAAAAAAGAAAGAAAACATATCTGAATGTAGAATTGTAATTACTAGAGTTTGCAAAGGATGTGGGGCATAGGGGAGACGGGAGATTGGATAATGAATATAAAACAGATAGGAAGCCTAAGTTCTAGAGATCTGCACAGTGGGCTGGTTAGTTCATAATCACCTATTGTACATATTAAGAAGTAGAAGAGAGGAACTCCAAGCCTCTAAACACAAAATAGTGATACAGAAATAAAGCTGGGCGCTGTGGCGCACACCTGTAATCCCAGAGACTTGGGAGGCTGAGGCAGGAGGATCATGAGCTCAAGGCTAGAGGCAGCCCGCACAACTTAGAAAGACTCTAGTCTCAAAATAAACAATAAAATATGTAGGGAGGCATGCAGCTCAGCGATGGAGCATTTGCATATCATGGACAAGGCCCTAGATTAGCACCGCAGTGCAGAAAAAAGATGCAGTGCAGATGAGGAAAAAAAAAAGGAAGAACAAAGAAAAGAAATAAAAAAGGAGATAGGAAAATTAATTCCCTCATTTTACCAGTACCCATTGTATGTTGTTGTTGTTGTTAGGTGCCGTCGAGTCGGTGTCCGACTCATAGTGACCCTCTGTACAACAGGGGAAACACTATTGTCAGTGCTTCTCTGCTATTCATAGGGTTTTCAATGGCAGATTGATTTTTGGGAGGGGATTGCCAGGTCCTTCTCCCAAGCCTACAGCTTCTGGTGTTCCCAGGTGGTCTCCCATCCAGGTACTAACCAGGCCTGACCCTGCTTAGCTTCTGAGATCTGACGGGATCGGATGCCACAGGGCTACCGCTGCAGGCACCCATTGTATACATGTACTGAATTATTGCACTATACTCTGTAAATATGTACAATTAAAATACCAACAACAACAATAATAATAATACCTGACCCTGGGCTGAGGAAACTCAAAATGCTTCATAAACAGTACGTGAGTATACGAACTCATTATTACAGTGTAGTCCCAGGGTGGTGGCTCCGATTAGCTGCCTTCCCCTCCCCTGACTCTTAGATGCTTAGCCCTAACTCCCTGTTAGGTATTCTCCGATGGGGTGGGGGGAGCTTGCTGTGCTGCCCTTGAAGCTGGTCCAGCTTCCAGAAATATTCTTCAGCAGAAGCTAGTAGGAATGCTGAGAGGCAAAGAGACAGCTTGTTTACTGCTGAGGGAGATTTCAAAACTATGTCAGGGTCCATTTGTGTTATGTCTTCCTCGGTGCGCTTTGCCAAAATTAAACAAGCATCAAGAAATCCAGCAAGCCTCTTTGCAAGAGAGGCCATAAAGAATTCCTAATTTCTTTAGAGAGCAACAAGGTATTTGCTGGAGGCACTGTATTTTTTTAACAAAATAATTCAATATTAATGGAAAGATGGTTAATAAAAATTTGATGCCAGGTGCCTATGGAGCACACAGTTCTCTCTCTCCCTCCCTGTTCCTCTCTCTCTTTCTAAAAGAGTTCATAAGCTTTTCAGAGTTTTCTCAGTAAGAATTGCTTTCACGACAGTAGAAGTGCTACTACATTTTCTTGAATCTGAGATTTTATCTAGTGTAAAATACTGTAAAATACAGATAGGAGGAAAAATACAGAAAGAAGGAAAAATTAAATGTTCTTTGTATAGATAAGTATCATACTACCTTCAGTAGCTTTAAAAGGTGAATCTTCTTTTTTTTTTCTTTTTTTTTGTGGTATTAGGGGTTGAACCCAGGGCCTTGTGCTTGCATGCTTTGGAAGTGCTGTGTCACTGGGCTGCACCCCAACCCAGTTTTTAACTTTTGAGATAGGGTTTCGCTAAATTACACAGACTGCCTCTGGTCTAGAACTTGCCATCCTCCTGCCTCTGCCTCCTGTGTCTCTGGGATTACAGGCGCGCACTAACATGCCCAGCTGAATCTTTGTTTTAAAAGTGAAAACAATTGGATGCTTTTCTGATTCTGTTAATAAGCCATGCCAGCTGGATTTATCTTTTCTCGTGGAGAGCTGTAACATGGTAGAGGTGTGTAGGGGTGTTGTATTTCAAATTTAGAATTGAAACTGAACTTGTGCTTTGAAAGAACACAGTGTTATATTTAAACTTTTCCTGTGGTTTATTAAATTTGTTTTGGGGTGACCTAGGTTTTCTGACATATTATGTTTATGAAATCCAACTCATTGGCTATGATTCACATTGTAGGAAACTTTTAAAAAGTTGAAAGGAAATAGATTATCATTGCCTCCTCACAGACCAAAGATGAGCAGGTTCAATGAATCTGAAAGTACTCCGACAGGACCTGACCATCTAATGGAAAAGACCTGGCAAGAGGATTCAAGCAGCTTCGGGCCTAAGAGCCTATTATATCAATGACTTTCCAGTTGTTTTTTTCATTTCTCCATCTATAAAATAAGGATTATGTCAACCCTCTATGTATCTGGTGGTTATTAAAATAATTAAATGAGGAATCACGGAAATCACATTGAAAAATATAAACACTATGCCAGGACACAATATTGTTATAATGTAATGCGCTTGCCTGTTCAATCCTTTACTACTTTATAAGTTACAACTATTTAAAGCAGTGGTCCTCAACCTTTTTGGCACCAGGGGCCCATTTTGTGGAAGGTAATTTTTCCATGGACTGGTGCAGACTGGTGGTAATTCAAGAGATGAGAAGCAGCGGTAAATACCTATCAAGTTTTGCTACTCTGCCAGCTGCCCACCTTCCTGCTGTGTGGCTTGGTTCCTAACAGGACCATTGGTAGCCTGGGGGTTGGAGACCTGGACTTGAGGTACATTCGAGTTATTCCAGTTTAAGAAGCATATCTTTTTGGTGAGTCATTTCTAGGACAGGAATAAGGTCTGATGCCCTTTTAGTTTTTGTTAAAACAGGGAAATATTTTGTAAAGAGAAAGAACAGACTTTTTTCTACATTCTTCCAAAGGAAACTTGGTAAGACAGTAATAGTCTTTAAGGAACAGTAGGATACAGACCTTTTGTAAGTGTATATAAATTATAAACTCATTAGAGTAGCTTGTAGTGGAAATAAATGCAAGTAGGTTTAACTGAAAGGAGGGGATGGTACTAATGAGATTCAGGCAAGACGACTCAATGAACATTCTAGAACTGTATGATTTTTAGGGTGGATGAAACCATCCCTATTTCATGAGAGAGGCTGACTGGTCTGATATCATATGCTGGGCTCCTTAAGCGTCCAAGTTGAGACTTGGATCCTGAATTTCCTGAGGTTCAGCTACTGCAATGAGTGAGATATTATTTCATCTGTTTTCTTGGGAACTCATAGCTACTGAGACCTTGAGAAGTGTGGCTCCAGGCACACTCAAGATTGGAAAAATTATTAGAGACCTCTTTGTCCAAGTAAGTTACTAAAATTTTGAATTTCCAGCGACAAAACTGACAATAAGAAAGGTGGGTGGTCAGTATGATCCCAATGATGCCAGGATAGGGCAGCTACTATTCAGGCCAGATTTTTCTTCCCTTTTTTCTTTCCCTTCTTCCCCTATCCTCTCCTCTCCTCTCCCCTCCCCCTTCTTCCTTCCTTCCTTCTGTCCATCCATCCTGGGGAGTTTATCTCAGGGCCTTGCACATGATAGGCAAACACTCCACCACTGAGCTGCACCCCCAGCCCCTGTTTATCTTTTTGACGTTGAGAGATCTTGCTTAGTTAACTGGCTGCATCTGGCTGTGAACTTGTGATCCTCCTACCTCAGTCTCCCTAGTTGCTGTGGTTACAGATGTGCACCTCAACACTTCTCTTTAGTCTTTAATTTCCCTTCCTCCCTCTCCTTCTCCCACTCTCTCTCCTCTTCCTTTCTCCTTTTCTTCTTTCCTTTCTTCCTTCTTTCTTCATGTTTGGTTTCCTCTCTCCTCCCCTATTTCTCCTGGTGTCTGTTCTTCCTTCCTTCCTTCCTTCCTTCCTTCCTTCCTTCCTTCCTTCCTTCCCTCCCTCCTTCTTTTCCTTAGTCATTCCTTCTTTACCTTCCTCCCTCTTTTTCTCTACCAAAAATCATTAGAAATTATTAAAAATATGAAAGGTATTTTCTAAGGGACACTAAAAATCTTTGATTATTCTGGTAAAGTGATATAAGCAGAAGCAGAAGTATTGGGAACTGCGAGAGTGGTTTATAATGTGTGGCAGGTGGGAACAGGCATGTGCGTGTGTGTGTGTGTGTGTGTGTGTGTGTGTAAGAGAATGTAAGGAAAAGGTCATACTGGCAAGTCACATGAGAATATATGTGCACAGAGCATATACATTTTCTTAAATTTCAAGTGATACATACTATTTATAACTACTCAAGCACTACAAAAAGATATAACATGAAGAATGGAAGTGTTTCTACCATCCCATCCCACTCTCTATCTGTAACGACTGGAAAAACAGATTTAAAAATGTAAATAATGACTGAACTACCGGTTTTATTTCTAGAAAAACTATAAAAATTGGCCATTGTCTTCTATTTATTATAAAACCTTATTCAAGATGGATTAAATGTAAAACATGAAACAATGAATTATATATTTTAAAAAACTTTCAAAAAATTAGAAGACTGTGTGCTGAACCCAGAGTTTTGAGAGTAATTTAGCAGTTCCAGAAGACCCACAAGTTACAAACGTGTAAATAATTGATACTATGGGAGTTAAAAACTTACAGCCTGAATGAGAACTCAGGAAAAATATCTGAAGATCATGTACCAGTAAATGGACCGTATCTTCAGTATATTCAGAACTCTTAAAACCAGAGATGAAAATGTAATGAGCATGGATACAAGTAAGAATAGGGACAGATGCAGTGGCTCACACCTATAATCCCAGTGACTCAGGATGCAGAGGCCGGAGGATCACAAGTTCTAGGACAGAGGCAGCTGGGGTAACTGAGCAAGATCTTGTCTCAAACTTAAAATTTTAAAAATGGGCTGGGGGTGCAGATCAGTGGTAGAGCGCTTGCAAAGCATGTGTGAGGCCCTGGGTTCAACTCCCTAGTACTGCAAAATAAATAAATAAATAAATAGATAAATAAATAAATAAATAAAATAGACACACAAAGAAGCCTATTCAAGTGGCATATAAATGTATGAAGATAAATTCAATTGAGGGAAAAATATAATAATAAACTATTTTTACAGGCTTAAATATATTTTCATTTCTTTCTAGAGTTTGGATTTTGTGTTTATCTAACTTATGTTATCAGGACATCTACACATTTTTTTTCTTTATGTGTTTTTCCTCTTCTAAAAATATTTACATCTTTGACTTCTCTAGTATGTAACTTGGAGGAAGGAGGAGGTCAGGTATATGGTAGGACACGTAAGTATTCTTAAATTGTTGCTCACTGATGCTTATTTTATAATTCACATATTCCCGATGATATGAAGTAACATTTTTATTAAGAACTTTCATTTTATCATGTTTCTAAACCATTTTTTATTCTCTTTATATGGAGCTAGTGCTATGCTACATTTATTACTGTGGTTTTATAAGTCATTAAAACTTCTAGTAGAGATATTCTCTAGTTAGTTTTAGGGTGTCAAAAAACATATACATTTTAAGAGATGCTATGTATGTATTACTTTTTAAAACTGAATTGAATTATAGTAGCGATGTGTAACATTATATTCACTCAAAAGATGGCATTCGTCAAATGATTGCTGGTGCCAAGACAAAGAAAATGGTAGAAGCAAGGGCTGTGGATGTAGCTCAGTGGTAGAGCATTTGCCTAGCATGTGGAAGCCCCTTGGTTTCATCAGCAACACTGAAAACAAAAATTACAATTTTCTGGGAGTGATGGTGCATGCCTGTAATCCCAGTCACCTTGGGAAGCAGAGGCAGGAGGATGACAAGTTTGAGGCCAGAGGTACCCTGAGTAACTAAGCAAGACCCTGCCTCCAGATAAAAAAAGAAAAAGACCTGAGGGTGCAGCTCATTGGAGAACACTTGCAAAATATCTGTCAAGTCCTGGGTTCAGCTCCCAGTACCAGAAAAAAGAAAAAATTCCAGAAGCACCATTGTTATTCAGGAACACTGGACCACCATGTTGAAGTGATATTTGAAATTCTAGAAAGTTGTGGAAGTACAATGGAGGTATGATTATGCCATGTCTTCGCCATGTCAAATTGAACACATACATGGTAAATCTGAGATGCTACTGTGTGTGACGTACACAAGGGAAGATTCAGGAGGCCTTGCCCAGCAAGGCCTGCCTCTTCTGCTGTGGCATGGGAAGAGTCTAAAGACTCACCACAGAGTCTCCCAAGCAATGTGCACATGAGACACATAGCAGACCAACAAGACGATCCATTCTTAAAACTACAAAATAGGAAGTTTTCATTCCCAGATCTGTATACATTTTTTGTCATCCTCTGTTCATATACATATCTACTGCATAAAACTTTTTAGAATTACTGTATCAAATTTCTATAACAATCTAGCAAAGAAATAAAACTAAAATTAAGGCTTAACTATATGCAGTAAAATTACACTAAATATAATAAATCCCCTTAAAATGTCTTTTTAAAAACATTTTTAAATAAAAGTTTATTTTGTTACAATTTATTGCTGAAGAACACCATCATAAGCAAACAAACACAAGCTCAAAAAGAGAAATACCGTATGTTCTCACTTATACGTAGGAGCTGAATCTTAAAGGAAGAAAAAAATCCTATACATAAATTGATATATAAAAATGCACAATTAAACTTAGTGAAGAAGGGACATTATAAAGAGTAGAAAGAACTACTATAAAGAGTAGAGAGAACTAGCAGAGGGAACTGAAGATTGTGGAAGGTGGGATGGGGAGCAGGGTCAATGTAGAGCGGTAAAGGGGGAGAGGATAATCTCAAAGTAAATGATGCAAATTCATGAGTACAATGGCAAAATAGAGGAATATAACTGAAATATGCAATTTGAGTTTTACTTCATACTAGCCATAAGGGGGGCTGGAATTTAGCTCAGTGGGTAGAGCGCTGCGCTGCAGTCTCTGAGGTCCCAAGTTCAATTCCCAGCACCACAAAAATGGGAGAAGGGCCTGGCAATCCACTCCCAAGGCAATCCTGAAGCACTCAGCCATTGAAAACCCTATGAGGGTCGCTGTGAGTCGGATACCGACTCGACGGCACCTAACAACAACAACAACAAGCCATAAGGCTCCATAAACCTTGTGGGTTAAAGAAAGTGTAGCCAGAAATGATGTGAAAGATGTATAATGGAAAAAGCCAATACTGTATTACTCTGTACCCAATCATCGTTTACTAATAAAGGGAGATAAAAAAAATTATTGGTGAAAGCACTCTTTTCTTTCTTTCCCTTTATTTTTATTGTTTGCATACTGTATGTAGGAAAGCCAAGAAAACTTTCCTAACTTCTTATATTGTTTCTAAAAGTTTTCTTAGTTAACTTTGCTTGAATAAAATAATATATTGTCTTTTCTTTTGCTGTTTAGGAGTAAATTTCTTAACTCCTTCATTTATCCTTCCTTAATTTTGTCATGTCATTGCATTAGATGATTTTTTAAAGGTGAAACAATAGTAGTGTCTATTTTTTGTTCCAGCCCTTATTATCACACCCTAAGATAAGAGGTAAGAAGATAAGTAGGGAGATAAAGACAAAGAGAGACCTATGGCAAGACAATATTCTCATTGTTTTCTAATTCCTAAGGTGTTTTACATTTATATCCAAGAACTGGTGATAAATTTTTATTAGTAGTCTTTTTAGTTTACATTGAAAGGGTAAAACATTTTTCAATGCTTTAAACTTCCTTATATAATAAAAATATTATCTTATATTTTAAGGCAACATTATATGATTATGTTATAGGTTGCTTTTAGTATTCCTTGGATCCAAGTTGATAAATCTATTGAAGGACTTTTTTCTTCCTACAAAGATTCATTAGCTAAGTAGATCCACAGATTCCTTTGTGAACTTCTTTTTTTTCTTTTTATATTTTTATTTTTTTTGCGATACTTGGAGGTTGAACCAGGGCTTTATACATACTTTGCAAGTGTTCTATTACTGGCCCTCACCCCCTGGCTTATTTTTTATTTATTTTTTCTTTTGAGTCAGGGTCTCACTCAATTACACAAGCTGCCTCTGACCTTGAACTGATGACCCTCCTGCCTCAGTCTCCAGATTACAGGCGTGCGCCACAGCTTAAACTTCTTTTTTTTTAATACATGGTTTTGGCATCATATTTATGTTATGTGAGTTTCTAAATCATTTGGAAGTTTTTCTTCTTCCTTCTATGACCTGAGAAAATTTCAGTACCACTGCAAGTACTTGATTTTTAATACTTGGCAGGACTTATTGAAATCTTCTGGTCAAGATGCTGTTTTGGAGTGGGAGTCACCTATTTTTGTCAGTTTTACGTGAAGCAAGTGTAACACCTGTTGTTGTTGTTGTTGTTGTTGTTGTTGTTGTTAGGTGCCGTCGAGTCAGTATCCAACTCATAGTGACCCTCATAGGGTTTTCAATGGCTGACTATTTTCGGAATTGCCTTGGGAGTGGATTGCTAGGCCCTTCTCCCATTTTTGTGGTGCTGGGAATTGAACTCGGGACCTCAGAGACTGCAGTGCAGCGCTCTACCAACTGAGCTAAATTTCCCCCTTTTAATCTCCTCTTATTTCCTGTGGCATTCCTTATCTTTTCTTTCTATTCTTTTCCATTTTTGGTGAGGGAAAAATTATTTATGAAAAGTTTTAATTTACCTTTAGATAAACCCTTTTTTCAATAAAAGAGGCACTTTAATTTTTTATATTTTGTTTCATTTATTTTATTCTCTTTTGCAGATAGAATCCCTCTTCTATCCCTTTAGGCACTTTTCTCCAAAGGCTGCCATGCTGTTTCTTTGTTTAGATTCTTCATCTTGATGGAGAGATTACTATTGGTTCTCATTTGCTCACCTATAGTCTGGGTACATTTCTCTTGATTCTGTTTGTATTAGTATTGGTTTTGCTTATGTATCTCTGCTTCTTTACAGAGCCTTGAATTGGATGGCTTTTTAAAAAGTTTTTATTTTACTCCCTGTGGCTTTTGGACCTAGAAGAAAGAAACTGCATATAGGTTTACTTGATTGTTCCACTTCCCTATTTGAATATTTTTCACAGTTGGACACAGTTAATCATTAGTTTTCTGTTTTCTCTACATTTTTTAGGTGAGTGATTGCATGAATGTGTGTGTATGTGTACATATTGCCACACTTGCTATGGTTTCAGTAGGTATGCAAACAATAGCAGAACATCTTAGGGAAGAATTTGGGAATATATATGAAGATTTTATTTTAAAGGTACATAATTTTGGACCCAGCAATTCCATTTTAAGAAACAAATCAGGAATCAATGGTGGGGAAACATGTCCACAATACGATGCTTATTTTACAGTTGTTTATAAAGAAAGATATATCTAATAATAACTGCTCTAATATAAATATTAAATAATAGTACATACCTCCCACAAAATATAACTATTAGAAATGATATGTACTTAAAGAGATGAAAAGATAAGTAGAAAATAACTGTCTACACAATTATAGAATGTTGTTGTTGTTAAGTGCTGTCGAGTCGGTATCCGACTCATAGCAGCCCTCATAGGGTTTTCAATGGCTGACTGCTTCGGGATTGCCTTGGGAGTGGATTGGCAGGTCCTTCTCCCATTTTTGCGGTGCTGGGAATTGAACTCAGGACCTCAGAGACTGCAGCACAGCGCTCTACCAAATGAGCTAAATCCCAGCAATTATAGAATATGATTATTTATATTTAAAAAAGCAGAGCAATATATATGTTCCCTGCTACCATCTCAAGAATAATAGCAACTATTAATTGAGTTCTCTTTTTCTTGTGCTGTATAAAGTCCTTAACATAATCATCTCATTTATTCCTCTCAGCAGCCCCACGAGGCAGAAATTAGTGTTTTCAGTTTTCAGTAGAGGAATTTGAAAGTTTAAAATGTCCATAGTCATAGAGCTCATAGAAGACAACTCCGGAATGTGAACCCAGTTCAGTCTGACTCTGAAATCCACCAATCTTTCTAGTGCCTCTCATGATTTTCCTGTACCTCTCTCTTGATGCTTTTACAGGTTACAGATTTAATTTTAAAAAAAACCCTCATTGTTTTAATTGTTGATTATTAATTTTTGTTTCATACACTGAATATGAATTTAAAAGAGGACTCAGAGGACAGAATAAAGATATATCTGAGAACAAAGTATAAAAGCAGAAAACATTAAAATTCAAACTTCATAGTAAATCACTGAACATTCTCTTAAATGTAATATCTTTTGAAACGGAAGAAGGGTTCTTAGAAAACAAACATCCCAAACATTGGAGCATAGAGTATTAACTCTTTCAAACCATCAACTAAATAATTTAATGCACCAAACAGGCAAATCCATAAGAATCCCCCTGGTATCCATGAGGAAAATTTGAATTTTCATGTGGCTTTATCCAAACATTAGACCAATCATGTAGTGTGCTTTGATTTTGGTTTTGAAAAATATAACATACTTCAAACATTTTAATCATAAATCCAGATTCCAATGTTCATTCATCTTTTCTTCTACATGATTGGCACTCTACACAGAATACTGTCCAATGAAATTAATGGACCTTAATTTCAATAAGACTAACTAAAGTTAAAAAATAAGAATAGCAGCAACAACATAAATGAGATAGCCAGGAAGCTCAGACACAGTGAATGCTGGAATGTTGAGGACATTACTACTAAAACAGTGATTAATAAACTTTCAGACATCTCCAAGAATCTAACTATTACCATTTCTCAGGTAATTTCATAAAAGTAAGGAAAGCAAAAGGTAACACAATGCCAAAACAAAGTAACAATCTAATAGATTATCCATACCTGACCCCCAACTCAAATGTGAAACAATGAGGTATCAAGGATTATGAAAAAGAAGCAATAAAATTATGGAAGATCAGGAGACTTATATAATAATGGAAGCTTATCAGGCATCAAGTCCTCATAGGAAATATTCCCCAGTATTCAATATTAATTACTGCCTCACTGACAGATAGAAATTTAAAAAACAAAAAAGTTCCTGTAGTTCCGTAAGTAATGGATAATGAGGTGGAAGGGTGGCAGCTACCAACACCATCCTCTTCCTCTTCCTCCACTTTGGAGGGCAATATGAGTTACAATTTGCCACTTAAGATCACAAATGCATAAGGATTTAGAAACTAAACTCCAAGTACTAGCAAAAAGTAGACTGTCTTTGAGATATACTTAAATCTCAAGTTTTGCAAAGGAGTAATTTCAATTACTGCCTCTTAGGTATCACTATAATAGTTCTAGGCCTGCCAAGATATTACTTATTTGTTCAATTAATAACAACAAAGCAACAAGGACTTGATGCAAGTATAACATTTTTAGACACAAATTAATAATTCGGGATGGAAAGTATAGGTATCTAAATTCTGATACAACCAACAGAAGAGACGTTTAATGTCTTACTCACTCAATTAACCAAAAACATAAAAATAAAAACAAAACCCCCAAAACAATATAAAACAAAACCCAAAAACTCACCAGCAACAAAACCAAGAAATGCCAAAGTATAAAATGACCCTCTCAATACAAACAAGAAGGAACCTCAGAATCTGATCCACTTGCTTTCTTTCTCTAGCACAACAGAAATTCCTCAATGGGAACACTGAGGCTTTGGATCACCATAGCTATGTTGAGAAACACACCTGGGAAAACCCACTAGGGCCTCAGGAAAACATTCAATTTATCCCCAAATCTCTGTGAGTACATGTCCATAAATTATCTGCAAATATCCCAAACATTTCTTTAAACTTTCAAAAGGGAACAACTAAACAAATTGGTCCCAACAGAAATATAAATAAATGGATTAAAAACTGGCTATCTAACCGTATACAGAGAGAAATCGTAATTGGTAGTCCGTCTAGTTGGGGAGAGGTTTCCAGTAGGGTCCCACAAGGATCGATATTGGGTCCCATTTTGTTTAATATCTTTATAAAAAATCTGGAAGACAAAGTAGAGAACGTGCTAATTAAGTCCCCTGATGCCACTAGATTAGGACTGGTGGTTCAAGTAAATTGAGTATAGGTAAATGCTACTGGTCTTTGGAAATCATAAAAAAAGACCAACACAAATGGAGAATGATAATTAATTGGGTTTTTAAAAATGTAATATTTTTAAATTTAATTTCAAGCAGTAGAAATAGATTGAAAAGGTCTTAGTGGCTTTGCATCACAAAACATTAGGCACAATGAATAAGGACAATACAGAGTCACAACACTCATGGATGCAGAGTAAAGAACACCCTCAAAGGGACATCTTTTTGGTGCAGCTTTATTTAGAAATCTGGTGGTTGTGGGTTTCTTAATACAACAACAATACTGCAGGCATTTCAAATGTGCAATAACCAAGACTGCAAAAAGGCAAGAATAACTAGGTTCTCAAATATGCCTGTACTTCGTAATTGGCAGAAAAATGAACCAGGAAACAACATAAAGCTTTAAGGAAAAAGAAGACTTGAAAGCTTGAAGGCATGAACCAAAGCAGGGAAGAAAATTCTTTTAGGACACACAGCCACATGAATGCAAGGGACATTAAGCAGGACTCTGCTACCCCTAGGACAGTTTGTATGTTTTTCTCATTCTTTATTTTGATTTCTGAGGAAGGATTATACGTATAGAATTACTACATAGGATAGTTGGTTAGACCTGATGGTGTGGAGTTTATATTAAGAAATCAGTATTTTACAGTTTAATTTGTCACATGAAGACACATGAAAATGACACTTGTGTATAGACTTTTATGTGCACTTTAGGTGGGATGTTTTAGGGTGGAGTGAAGTGAACTGAATATATAATCTGGAATAATGTGAAATGAGCATTTCAACTTCTGTTTGGTTTTCTTTTGTTAGCACAGTGGAATATATACTGAATACAGATAGGAAAATACATATCTCAGAGCTTTTGTGTGCTTTGCTATGCGACTTTGGCTACTGCATTTTTCTTAAGGGCTTTAGTTTTGTATCACTTAAATTGCAGGATGGGAGTTGTTTTAAAAACTGCAAATTCCCTTCTTTCAAAAAATAGTTGGGAGAAACTAATACAGAGAAGAGACAGGAAAAATGTGGAAGTATCTTTTCAAGTAACAGTGGGTTTCCATTTGGGCCATCTTCATATTTCACTCCATGACCTCAGGATAGAGTAAGGTTTAAAAATCACTTCATCCAACCAGATACACCTTATGTAACTAGTAAAGGTGAAAAATTCAAACCCTTTTCTAGTGGCTAACATTGTTCCAGAGCAGACAATGGTACTTAGCTGATTGTATGTGACCAATTTTGGAGGTGGTAGGGGACAAAACAAAACAAAACAAATAAATAAAACACTTTAGAATCACAGTGGAAAAGAAGGGACATTCTTGGTAAGAAATAGTGGCATTACTCATGATACCAACACAAAAGAAAGTACTGTACAAGCCAAATGAACCCAAAGTGGGTCTCCTCTAACCTTCTACGCTGCATTGAAAAGAAACCGTGGGGGCTCTGGTATGTTAGACAAGCATCTTTTCATTTTAATCTAATCAAGATGGGCATAGATATTCTGTCCCAAGAAATAAGATGAAGTGTGACAGTAGGTTTGCTATGAATGTCATAGCTATTATTCACTGGGCAATGATTTCCTTGCTTTAACATTTCTGGCATATAATATTCCTTTCCTTAGGGACGTGACTGCACCCTACAATTCCAGACCATGTGAAACATACAAGCAACATTGTAACAGGTCTAAAGGTGGTAAATTTTATTTTAAAAGTGCTAATGCCTAGCATACATTATATTTTAATATTTTGTTAATATTTGCCACTGAGTGTTTACCGTGTACTGAGCAATACATCACTCTCTGTACACGTTATCACAATAGTCTTTATAATAACATTATGGGAGAGGAAGTAATCTCATTTTACAGACCAGGACATTGAAGGGCCAAACAAGCTGATTTTGCCTATTGTCACACACAGCCATTAAATGGGAGGGCAACTATTGAATCTGACTTCAAAATATTTCTTCAGAACCGGTGTGCTAAATCATAACTCCTGATAATTCCATGTGCTGATCCAAGAACATGGCGAAATAATTTTTGTTAAAGAGTACTAAGAATGACACAAGCATATGATTAATTTCTGGGCCTCAGTTTCTCATGTTTGAAATCAGAGACTTGGGTGCTTTAGTCTGGATAATTCATTGTTACGGGGAGATGTTCTATGCACTGCAGGATGTTCTGCAACATCCCTCGCCTCTACTCATTAGATACCAGTAGAAACATCCGTCTCCCAGTGTGACAACAAAAGTATTTCCGGACATGCCAAGAATTTTGTGGGAAACAAAACTGTCCCTGTTTTGAGAACCACTGCCCTGGACACTCTCTGCGTTTCTTTCTCCTGCCTTCTCTCATCTGCTCTCACCTCCATTGTGCGTCTACCCTTAGCAAGGAGGATAGCTTTTTACTCCCATCAGATATGCGCTCACGGAACCTCTCTTTAACTTCATACCAGTACAATTGAATTTAAAACTTTCTAAAGCTTTTCAGGTTTCCTTTAGGTAAGATCTCCACTGGCTAGATCTTAAATTTATCATTTAAATGTAAATTAGTATGAAAAACAGGGGAGATGAAAGTGAAAAGAGATCAGATGTTATCTTATTAAGGCAGCCTTGCATTAGGCAATTGTTTAAACTCATTTCAAGCTGCAGTTCTGGGAGACAGTTTTATTTATTCATTCTCTATTCTTTACTAAGGCTACAGTATCAGGGAAATGGTGAAATGAGTTTAAAAAGTACTCTTTCATTTGACAGCCTGAGAGAGCCGTAACAGCAGGCTGGCTGTCACTACCTACGAAACTACAGATTTCAATAAATAAAACGCTGGGCACTGGAAAAAAAAATAACAATTTCTTAGACTCTATATTTTGTTGGCTTTTGAAGGCTATATTTAAAACTTCCATCATTTATAAATATCATCTTCTGAGAAAGAAGTTCCTTCATTAAAGAATAGTCCAAAAACCAAATCATAAGACCTATGCATAAATGGGAAACATAAGTGAATCAGAGGTTTCCAAAGGATTTGCTCCAGATAAATACCAGTGCTAGAGATTATTATTAAAGTTAAAAATATTAAAATGTGTCAGTGAAGCAGTGTTGTGGTTAATAATTCCAGCTTCTTTATGATCATTGCTGCTTTCCTAGTCCTATAATGATGACTATTAATTGAACCCAAACTATAAACACTATTTTGGGAAGATATTAGTCAAGATCTTGTTTTCTTTATTGTCTTCAAAGGGCCTAAATTTGGATGAACGAGGAAATATACCCATAATTTTTTGTTTAGTGCAGAAAATTGTATAATAGGAAGCCAGGTGAAGTTGCATTTTGGGATTAAAGAGGGCTGGCTCCATTAGGACTACTGTCAAAACTCTCAAACTTGGTTGCAAATTAGAATAACATGGGGAACCTTTAAAATGTATGCTGTCCAGGTTTGGGGAAGGGACCGAGGCTTCAATCTTCTTTTAAATTCTCTGCTGGGCATTCCATTGAGCCACTAAGATTGAGAACCACTGACCTCAAGAATAAGCAAGATTTACCACTGTGTAGAAAGTTCCGAACTGTGCAGACCTTAGCAACATGCTGGTCTCATGCTGGAAGGTGCTTCAAGAATAAGTCGCATAGGTACAAGGCATTAAGTATACTGTGTCACTTGAGAAAACAGTTCCACTATTTTTCCCTAAATTACTCTATCTTTCTGATTACTTGTCAGATAAATTCTCAGTTTGTTGTTGGTGTTTAAAACATCTCTGTACTTGTTTATTTTCCTTTTAAATCAAAGAGAATACAGATATCAAGTCCAGAGGCTTCATGTAGTATAAGTTAGAGTTTAATAAAATAGTGTTTATTTATTTGTTTATGTATTTATTGATTTATTTAAGGTTATCTGCCAGAAAGGGAAATTGTGTGATCTGACGTTTACTTTTTAAATAAATTTAATGAAATATTAAGGAAAACAGTATATATTATACTCATAAATGGAAAAATCATAGCATTTCAAATGAAGAATGTTTGGGCAATCCTACTGTTAATGGCAAGGTATCCATGTCTTGAGTGATGAGTTTAGACATTAATTGTGTCTCCCTCACTAATTATCTGTGAAATCTGGGGAAATTTTCCCATTCTCTTTCCTGGGCCTTGGTTTCCTCATGCATTAAATGAGGCTATTGACACACATTTCTACATTCACCTACGAGTTTAAGAAGCAAAGAAGGCTGGTCCTCTGAATTTACCTTGTTGACATCTAGGCGCATCTTCTCATTGTTGGCACTAGCAGCCTTCTCAGCTGCCTTCTTCTGGCGCTGGGGTCCTCTCCCAAAGAAGATGTAGTTGACCAAAGCATATTCCAGAAGGGCCATGAAAACGAAGACAAAGCACCCCATTAGGTACATGTCAATGGCCTTCACGTAGGGGATTTTAGGGAGAGTTTCCCGGAGGTGGGTGTTGATTGTGGTCATTGTAAGGACAGTTGTGATTCCTGAAAAAAAATAACAAAATAGAGGAACAATGTTTCTGTTTCCTTTATGCTTTCATAATAGTTGGAAGGGTTAATTTTACCCATTTATACATATCACAATATATTTCTTGGGCACTTATTATATACTAGCCCTGTGACTGTACTGGATGTATATGGATATATGTATATGTATATGTATATGTAGTGTGTGTATGAATATATGTGTATATATATACACACCATATATATATGAATGTATATATATTATTATATCTTACAATGAATATGAATCATTTTGGAAATTTTCCTTCAATTATATTTCTCTATTTATAGTTATATGTGCAGCAAGGGACTAGAAATGTGAATACAATGCAATGATAAATATGTATGTGAGATAAGAGTTAATATGGAGAAGACCCTAGTTCAGCTCACTGATGAGTTGGGGATGAAGTCAGAAAATGAAGATTTTTGTACTGATTCCTGAAGTATGAGTGAGCGTTACCCAGGCAACAAAGGACTGGAGGAAAAAAGTCACAAAAGAACTTAGGGCATGGATAGTGGAGACAAAAAAAGTTATATAAAACTTGGTTTGGGGAGAGTTCACAGCCCATTAAAGAGATTTAAAAAAAAATCTTTGTAGTGTACCTTATAGGACAGGATGGGAAGAACTGTGAAAAGAGAAGAAATTAAGAAAAAACTGCTTAATGAGGAGCCCAATGGGGAGTTTAAACTTAAAATCAAAGGCAATTAAAGCCCTGGCCACCTTCAAGCAGGAGGGCATAAAGGCAAATTGATTTTAAGACAATCATTCTGGGAGCAGTGTGGAGGATGGGGTAGAAACAGGTTAGGCAGAAATATAAAATACCAGTTAAGCAATTTTCAGAATACTCCATAAAAGTGATGGAGGGGAAACAAATTAAAATAATAGCAATAGTTCTGATATCAATGAGCATATTACACACATCATATGCATGAATTTACTGTCAACATTTGGAGACTGGAATTGAAGGGTAACAAAGAACTAGAAGTCACAGTGTCACGTGTTTTTGGATTGGATAATTAGAGCCACACTGCTCTGATTAATAACACAGAAGTATTATAAAATGCCTTTTGAGAAATGCTGTATTGCGTCAGACTTGACTTAGTCTGGGAGGTCATTCCTTCACCTCTCTTCTACCCTTGAGCCATCACAATCTAATCCTAATAGCAGTCAACATGACCCCTTTAAAACTGAAACCGAATCTTGTTACTATTTCACTAGGAACAAAAGCAAAGCCTTTATCATGTCCTACAAATTCCTTCATAATTTTTCAAACTCCTTTCTTTACATTGCCTTTACTACACCCACCACCTCATTCCATACTGGTTTCATGAGCCTCCTGCTGACTATCTTGGCTTATCCTTGCTCTAGAGGTCTGCCTTGATTATTTTCACACTTCACAGCATACCCAAACCCTCTTGCCTTATTTATTTCACCCTATAGACTTACTATATGATATAATTTACATGACCACTGAATTTATTATCTATCTTTTTTATTCTAGAATGGAAGTGCCAGAAGACAACGGCTCTGTTGCTAGTGTCTAATTTGGTTAGGGCATATTAGGTGTTCAACAAAAAAATGTTATTTGAGAGAATTTCAGTAATTCTAAGGAAGTAATGACTGAATTGAGATCTCATTGTGAAGGAGTCAATAATCCAGTGTTTTAAAGGGAATAGTCAGAACTCAAAAAAGTAAAGACTATATAAACATTTATACATTTACTTTAACTAGAGTTAATAATTGTTGTTGTTGTTAGGTGCCATCAAGTCAGTATCCGACTCCTAGTGACCCTCATAGGGTTTTCAATGGCTGGCTGTTTCAGGATTGCCTTGGGAGTGGATGGCCAGGTCCTTCTCCCTTTTTTGCGGTGCTGGGAATTGAACTTGGGACCTCAGAGACTGCAGCACAGCGCTCTGCCAACTGAGCTAAATCCCAGCCCCAGAGTTAATAATAGTGTTCAAGAAATATAATTTATTCTCCTTTACTGACGTTATAATAGAAAAAAATCAGGCATATAATCATTACCACAGATGATTTCTCAACAGTCTTACTCTGTTGTCTACTGCCCTCTGGACAGTACTCCAAAACAGTAATAAAACCTTAAAATCATTTTTTACTTATCCATTTGCTACATACCACATCTCCTTGTCTCTTGCTCAGAGGAAAAAATAAATGGAAGGGAGCTCTTCTTAGGCAGCTACAAATTGAACAATTACACATGCAATTTTACATGAAATATGTTTCAATAAAATGATCAAACTGATGAAACTAACTTCATTACCAACAGTATACAGTTAACTAATTTTGACACAGAAGAGCTTTAATTTGTGTTTAATTGACTTAATGCTGAATCAGATCACCCAATGTCTCATCACTAAATTCATGCCACGTGCAACGTCCACCATGCATCACAAAACCCTGGGTAAGGAAAGTGTGTGGGCACACAAGCGAATGCGTACACACACTCACACACTCACACACCACACGCAGTTGTTAGAAATGGCCTACCTAATGCCACCCGTGCGGCTGAGGCATCGTAATTAATCCAGAAGGAGACCCAGGAAAGGATGGTAATCAGGATGGAAGGCATGTATGTTTGCAGGATGAAGTAGCCAATGTTCCTCTTAAGCTTAAAGCTGAGGGACAATCTGGGGTAGGAGCCTAGAAAGGCAGTTTCACACAATCATTGTTAGGCAATATTTATTAGGATACTTTCTACTAAAGGTCCATACAGAGTTTGTACATCTTCCTTAAAAGTATTTTTAGCTACTGAAGAAATATACTTTTTTACTGCCAAAGTAGTCTGAGACCTCTGCAATTTTATGAGCAGGAGTTACTTCCTGTGGAATACAACCCATACTTACTAGCAGTTAAAGTTATCCATGCTCTTCCCTGCTTAGCCTTATATACAGCATCAAACATGTTCATTCTCTGCAACTTTGATGACAGGACAATTTGGGACAGCCACTTTATTCACTCAGTTGTCCTTCAGTAAGTTCATCCTGTAAGTTTCCTCATATAAGAATAAGGCTACATGCTCTGATCATAGGAAAAATCAAACCAAACCAAACCAGAAGACAAAAACAGCCTTTTCACAAGCCATAGGACACTGTTTCCATCAGAGTGCTGATGTTGTTAGGTGCCATCGAGTCAGTATCTGACTCACAGCGACCCTCATAGGGTTTTCAATGGCTGACTGTTTCGAGATTGCCTTGGGAGTGGATTGCCAGGTCTTTCTCCCATTTTTGTGGTGCATGGGAACCAAACTCAGGACCTCAGAGACTGTAGCACAGTGCTCTACCAATTGAGCTAAATCCCAGCCCGCAGAGTGCTGAAGGGATCCTTTACTCTCTAAAAGGTGAAGAATCACATTGCTTTTGAGCAGTATTTGTGGAACTTAGAACTAAAGAATGAGTTTCTTGCTGAGGGTGTAGCTCTTAGCATGCATGCATCAGGCCCTAAGTTCAATTATCAGTTCCCCTTAACCCCTCAAAAATCAGTTTTTAAATCTGGGTTCTTTGATTATGGTGATCTGCAGAACTCTTTAGACAAGACATATAAGACAGCACTGACCTAGACTATAAAAAGTTCACACTGGTATGTAGCAGTGGGCAGGGTATTCTCTCTACTTGAAAGGAAGCCTTGTTTAGTCTTCTTGGGCTAAGCCAAGTATCTTACATGAAAGTAAGAATATTTTATGTAGGAACTCTTTTTTTGTAGAATTTTAGGGATTTACAGGGCCTCATATTTAGGGAAAGTTTCTGTTTCTTGGGTTTTCTTCTCTTCTTTTAGCTAGAGGCAACTCTGTTCTTTATTCTAAGTCACACAGTTCTTGCTTGAACTGGTTTGAAGGATACAAAGCATCTGAATCATTAGCAGAAAGGCAAGTTTAAATCTACAGATGCAGTTTTTACTATTTATATGCCTACAGGATTCATTTCAATGAGAAAAATGTAAAGAGGAATAATCCTGCAAGTTTACCATTCTCTTTCCTACTAGTGTCTATGATTACCTTCCTGAGATGTTGTTAAAAATGTAAAAAAAAATGTGCTATTGAAATGAAGTTGACAATCTAAAAATCTCGTGGTTATAAGGGTAAAGATGCCAAAAGCATAAGAAAAATCTTAATAACTAGAAGGGGTTTGTGGTTAGGTGCTGTCAAGCTGGTGTCCGATTCATAGCAATTCTATGTACAACAGGAGAAATACTATTGTGATTGCTTCTCTACTATTGATAGGGTTTTCAAAGCCTGATTAGTTTTTGGGAGTGGGTTGCCAGGCCCTTCTCCCAAGCCTACAGCACCTGGTGTTCCCAGGTGGTCTCCCATCCAAGTACTAACCAGGCCTGACCCTGCTTAGCTTCGAAGATCTGATGGGATCACGCACCACAGTGGTATGGCTGCAGGCAGAAGTGGGTTAGAGGTAAAACTAAAAACCAAACCAAAACAACAACAAAAACCTAATTTATTACCCTTTGAGGAAAACATGAAATCCTTCTACTCTACTGTCTTTAGGGAATTTCACCATGGTCAGTCTTGAGTGAACTATGATTTAACAGTCCCCTGGATGTTTCAAAGGGCTATGATGAACTTTATAGGATGCATAATATTGGTGGACAAGGCTCGCCCAGACCTTCATTTCTCTTTCTACACTGTGTCTCTAAAAATTAGTCCATTCTTTCGAAAATGAGCATACAGATGACCCTCTCAGCTTTGCTGCAAACACCTTCTAGAAATTACTTATGAGTTCTGACTGGAGCAATAGGTTTGGTGGAATAGGATTTTCAGGAGAGCAAACTCTTTTAGAGGGCTAGTTCTTCTCTTGGTTACAACTCTGAGAGAGAGAGCCCTTCTGACAAAATATGATGAAGATTCTTTCCCTGTTACCCTTTTACCTGATACAGACCTGTGGAAAAAACAACCTTCTTGGTGATAAGTTTGTAATCTACGATAGAGAACTGAGGCAGCTCAATCTTCGTTACTCCTGTGACTGCATTATCATCGCCACGCCAGTAAAACTCAATGTCATCAGTGGTATATCCATCTGTAAAAGAAGACATACATGAATACACAAACAGAAACACACAGAACAAAAAGAACACTTGCTTAGATGATGAAATTTATACATAATAGAAGCTTTAGATAATGGCTGTGACATGTGCATATGAAGTCTAGTACTACGTTTAAAACTCCCACAATGATTTCACGAGGGAATTACAATTAGACCCAAATCAGGAGACAAAGGCTTAGAGAAATTAATAGCACATATCCTCTTACAGCAAGGAAGTGGTATATTGGGGCTTAAACTTATGATTCTGAGGTTATGGATCTTCCTCTATGAATCATGATAACATTATCACATGACATTTTCATATAACTCTAGATTGTACTCTAAGAGAAGACAAAAGAACACAAAAATCATTCCAATTATCAGTGTTGGCCTGAACACTATCATGTTTCCCCTCTAATATATTTTAGTTACAATACATTTGGGTTTCATATCAGAAGAGAAATGATCATGAAAAATTATCTTTAATAGTCATGTACATGATCTCCAAATTTTATTTTGTATAATGTCTAATTTAAAAAGTAAAAGCCCTCAAAACAACATTCAGTCCAAATATTTGGAGGAGTAGGTATAAATGCCTTGTACATTCACACTGCATTTAGGAGGAATGATGCTGTTCATCAGTGCACAATCTCTAGTGAATACCAACTGAGATGTTTCAACAAACAGATGCAGCACTGGATGTGCTCACTTGTTTACGCCAAGAGATCTGGAAAACAGCTACCAGGCCAGTTGACTGGAAGAGATCCATATTTGTGCCTATTCCCAAGAAAGGACATCCAACAAAATGTGGAAATTATTGAATGATATTATTAACTTCACACATAAGCCAAATTTTACTAAGGGTCATTCAAAAGTAACTGCAGCAGTGCATAGACACAGAAATCAAGTTGGATTCAGAAGAAGGCATGGAACCAGGGATATCACTGATAATGTCAGATGTATATTAGCCAAAAGCAGAGAATACCAGAAAGATGGCTATCTATGATTTATTGATTATGCAAAGGCATTTGACAATGTGGATCACAATAAATTATGAATAAAATTCCAAAGAACAAGAATATAGAACACTTAATTGCACTTATGGGGCTGGGATTTATCTCAGTTGGTAGGGCACAGCTCTGCAGTCTCTGAGGTCCGAGGTTTGATTTCCAGCACCACAAAAATGGGAGAAGGACGTACACAATCCACTCCTGAGGCAATTCCAACACAATCAGCCATTGAAAACCTTATGAGGGTCACCATGAGTTGGACACAACTCTATAGCACCTAACAACAACAACAACAACAACAACAACAACAACTGCATTTATGAAAAATCTGACATGGACTGGGAGGTAGTCATTTGAACAGAATAAGGAAACACTGCCTGGTTTAAAGTCAAGAATGGTGTGTGTCAGGGCTGCTTCCTTTCACTGTACCTCTTCAATCTCTACGCTGAGCAAATCATTCAAGGAGCTGGGCTTTATGAAGAAGAATGTGGCATCAGGATTGAAGGAAGACTCATTAACAACCTGCATTATGCTGATAACACAACTTTGCTTGCTGAAGCTGAAGATTTGAAGCATTTACTGAAGAAGATCAAAGAACACAGCCTTCAGTATGGTTTTCACCTCCACATCAAGAAAACAAAAATCCTTACAATTGGGTCAGTAAGCAACTTCATGATAAACAGAGAAAAGATTGAGGTTGTCCAAGATTTTGCTTTACTTAGTTCTACAATGAACACCATGGAACTAACAGTCAAGAAATCAAAAGGCACATTGCATTGGGAAAAGCCATTGCAACATACCTTTTTAAGCAGTGTTGAAAAGTAAAGATATCTCATTGAAGACAAAGGTGTGCCTGACTCATGCCATGGTATATTCAGTTGCACCATATGTTTTGAAAGTTGGACATCAAATCAGTGAGACAGGAGAATTGATGCTTTTGAATTATGGTGCTGGAGACAAATATTGAATATATCACGAACTGCCAAAAGAACCAGTAGATCTGTCCTAGAAGAGCAACTGGAGTGCTCCTTGGAAGCAAGAATGGCTAGACTGAGTCTTATGTATTTTGGACATGTTGTTAGGAGGGAACAATTCTTAGAGAAGTATATCATGTTTGGGAAAGTTGCAGATCAAAGAAAAAAAGGAAGACCCTGAACTAGAAGGATTGACACAGTGTCTGCATCAATAGGCTCAACCATAAAAAAGATCGTGTGCCTGGCACAGTGTTGAGGAGTGTTTCGTTCTATTGTACATAGGGTCGCTATGAGTTGGACCCGACTCGATGGCACCTAACAACAACATCTCATTTAATTGTCACAACAATCATTTTATAGATGGGCAGTATTTATATACATTATTTTAAATACTGAACATCCATACTGCAAGTTAATTATTTTTATCTTCATTTCATGATAGAGAAAACTAAGACTCAGATTAAAGAAATCATTTAAAATCACACATCTGGAAAGTGATTGAGCAAGGAATTGTTGCCATTTGGACCCCCAAGATGCACTTTTCAACAGTACACACCCCTGCTGTTGTTATTGTTAGATGCTGTACAGTCAGGTCCAACTCATAGCTACGATGATAGGGTTTTCATTGTTGACTGTTTCAAGGTTGCTTTGGGAGTGGATTGCCATGTCCTTCTCCTGTTTTTGTGGTACTGGGGATCAAACCTTTGTCCTAAGAGATTGAGGAGCAGCATTCTATCAACTGAGCTAAATCCCAGCTCCATAAACTCCTCTTGTTGTTGTTGGTAGGTGCCACTGAATCAGATCTGACTCATAGCAACCCTATGTACAACAGAACAAAACTCTTTCCAATACTATGCCATGCCCAGCACTATGTCAATGCCTCTCGGCTATTCACAGGGTTTTCAATGGTGGATTGTTTTGAACAGTGGATTGCCAGGTCCTTTTCCTTAGCCTGCAGCACCTGATATTCCTAGGCCATCTCCCATCAAAGGACTAACCTGGCTAAACCTGGTTAGCTTTTGAGATCAGGCAGGATCAGATGCTAGGAGTACATGCCTGCTAGCAAATACAAAATGCATGTTTTTTTGTGGTACTTGGGGGTTGAACCCAGGGCCATACACATGCTTTGCAAGTGCTCTATCAGTGGGCTGTAACCCCAGCTCATTTTTTAAATTATTATTTTGTATCTTGAGATAAAGTCTTGCTAACTTACAACATAGGCTGACTCTGGCCTCAAACCTGCAATCTTCCTGTCTCTGCCTCGTGTGTCACTGGGATTATAGGCATGAGCCACCATGCCTGGCTGACATAATATGTTAAAGAAATAAAATGTCCATTTTGGAGTGCAAACAACATGCAGCCATCTTCAAGAGAAGAAAATGAGGAATAAAAACCATCACTCAGTATTTCCCCTAAAGGACTATGTCTAAATGACAGAAGAGTATTTCTGGCTTTCTGGTTTCCTCTCCTCCTTGCCTCCCTCCGTATTTACCTTCACTCTAAATCCTATAACAAGCTAACTCTAGGCACATGAGTGAGACTACCTATGGCATTTCAAAGAGATTGTATAGGAGATGTCTGTTAGTTGTTCAACAGGCAGAAACATTATTAAGAACTACATACTTTTGTCAAAATGCCAGATGTCTGATAGTGTTTGCTAGGCAACACCTGGCAGGGGACAGGCGATCGGTAAATACCATTGACTTAATAAAATGATTATTTAATACACATGTGATTTGGGTGGGTAGTTGTTTATGTAGATACTTTATCCATGTGCTTTTCCACTGTGAAAGTATACATTCATCTTGTTTATACTTCTGACTCCTGTTCCCAGCATGATGTCTAGCACACACTGGGCACTAGATAAATATTTTGAAAGTGAATTTTAAGAATCTAGTAAGAGTCCTAGCAGGGCATGGTAGCACACACCTATAATCCCAACAGCTTGGGAAGCTGAGGCAGGAGGATCACCAATTCGAGACCAGAGGCAGGCTGCGTAACTTATTGAGACCCTGTCTCAAAAAGTAAAAAAAAAAAAAAAAAAAAAAAAAAAAAAAAAAAAAAAAAAAAAAGGGGGCTGGGGGTATAGCTCTGTGGTCCAGCACTTGCAGAGCATGCAAGTGCAAGGCCCTGAGTTCAACCCCCAGTACCAAAAAAACAAAAAAACAAAAAAAGAAGAATTTAGTAAGTGTCCTTAAGAAAAATCCATGGGTTCTTCTTTATATATTCTCCCTATGTTTCTCCTAAATTAACTTAGCTTTCTTTGTTCTCTATTTTCTCACTTACGAGTTGGGATAAGAGTGATAACACTTACTTCACATATTTGCATTACAAGAAAATTATACTATATAATTCTTAGAACAGTACTTGGCAAAAATAATAAAAAGTAGCCAATAAGTTTTTTAATACGAATTATTAAAAATGAAAAATAGTTGTAAACCATTTTGTTGCTAGTCAATGAATACAGATAAGGAATTACACAATGAGAAAATTAGTCATTTGATCACAAAGAACTCTCCAAAGTGCTTGGGAATAGATACTAAAATATTTAAAGGTTGTTTTGATGTCTGAGGTCTTGGAACCTAATACAATGGTGTAGCATATTGTATATTTATTGGCTATTGCTAATCTTAAAAAGCCAAGTCACCTTGATATCATTTCCATAACTAAGTAGAGAACAATCCACATGGAAAGCAAATGCATATTCTTGCATCATTAGTTTCTGAAGAAGAAAGACAATCCATGACAGAGCTAGAATTGTCCAGTTCAAAAGCCAGTTCAATACACTATGTACAGACTAGCTTAAAGTAGACCTAGTTTTCTTTTTACTCTGAAGATTCTCTGGAAGAATATTTAGCAGTCTTGCAAAATAATTAAAGACTAAAAGAAAACATATGCAAATATATATGACCTGACTTTTATAGCTTTTACAATAATGACGAATGGAAAATAATTAGATTTCTTTTAAAAGATAATCAGGAGATGCAATGGAGCTCTTGTTTAATGTACTGAAAATCAAAACTTATCTTTTATACTTTATTCATGAATTCCTGAAACTGAGCCATTAAATATTTTGTATTGTCATCATCAAAAACATAAGGCACAAAACAAATTCAGAGGGGCCGTGACTACACCAAAATACGAAGTCACTGGAGAAATTAAACTGCTCTAAACTGTTACAAGCCTCTGATCAGGAAAGACAAACACGTAAATTTATACATCTATCTAAGACACGAGTGACAGTTACATTCTCTTTAAAATTCCTGTAAAACATGTGCTATGAGATCTAAGAAGTAGAAATGCCATTTTAAATACATTCACATAATAACTGAACATATTCTCACATTTATGACATTATATAATGTGATTTTTTTAAAGTTTTTATCTTTATTGTCAGTATACACATCTGTCTTGTTATTTATTGAGTAATATTCTATTTTAGAATAACTTTACTGTGAAATAGACATAAACCTCTACAAAGACATTGAAGCTGAAGGGAGAATAATAACATCAAAAAGAGGTGAGTTACTCATGCCACCACTTATTTTTTTCTAATTAAAAATGAAAGTGACTTATTAATTGTCTTGAGGGCTGGGATTTAGCTCAGCGGGTAGAGCACCGCTCTGTAGTATCTGAGTTCCCAGGTTCGATTCCCAGCACTGCAAAAATGGGAGACAGACATGGCAATCCACTCTTGAGGCAATCCTGAAATAATCAGCCACTGAAAACTCTGTGAGGGTCACTATGGGTTGGACACTGCTGGACAGCACGTAACAACAACAACATTGTTCTCTCATTACTTATTCAAACTTTGTTCCTCAATTTGATTGGTAAATGTTCTAGAGTAATCATTTGTTTTGTATCTCCTATCATGTCCACTGTGATAATAAGTCCTTAGCAGTCCCTTTAACCTGTTGGCAGTATGCTATCCTAAGCAGTGGGTAAAGAATGGGCATCATGGGTCAGTGCTGTTGGGTGAGTTCACAACAGACATGGGTAGTTTCAATTTTTTAAGAACCATCTTCAGAACCATTTTACTTCACACTTCTACCTTTTTGGTATATATAACAGCAAGTTAAAAACTTTCTGAACCAAATGTCTTATTATTTTAAAATTTAGCATGTAGCCCCCTATTAAGTATTTAAATTTTATGGGGTGATTATCAGTCCGTAAGGAACTATTGTTAAATCTCGATTTCGGTTCTAAGAAACATTAATCTTATAATATGCTTTACAGAAAAAGATTCCATAGTCAATATATTTGAAAGTAATAGCACATTTGGGCCCCTTCCTCTACAGTCACAAAACATTTAACACAGTAAAGGAAATTCTGCAATAAAGAATTCATTTTATGTACTTAGCCTTTTCATAACCCAAACCTATTTGATGAAAATTATTTTTAGAATTTGAAATACTCACCAAGGTATAATTGTTCCACAAAACACTGAACTAGAATAATTCACATATTTTAGGGAACCAATACACAGTCCTTTTTATCCATGTCCCCCCAAAATTTAGGTAAGGACTTAAAAAGTCTCATGGTCCATCAGAACTAAATCTTGCTTCTTTATTAGATTAAACATTTTTTTTCCCCAAAAAAGTTTCCATGGGAGAAGGAAACATTTTCAACAATACAGTGACAGAATTGCCTTTTAATGGAGCAAGGCAAATAAGCATTTCAGGAACATAGCAGGACTAAATTTTCAGCACGAAGGCTAGCATTGAAGCCTTCATCTCATGTCTAACTGGAGTGACCACAGTTAGACATCTATCAGTCCACAATTAGAATGGACTGCATACCACATACAAGGATATTCGTTGTACATAAGTACAGGACTGTGAACCATCAATGCCAATGTTACTGAGATTTTTCAATAAGTAGAGAGGGACACACATTTGTCAGCTACAATGCTTTAAATTCAACAAGTGCTCCACAGACACTTTGAGTGATTGCTCTGACTCCTTAATTGCATCTTATTCTTCACTCTGCTCTTCAGATGGACCCATCAGCGCAAAAGTTCTGCTTTCAAATCATTTCTAAACCTCAAGCAGTTCCAGATAATTGGCCTAGGTAGGTCAGGCTTGATTATCCAGTGCTATCTTAGTAAGGACACCATCAAGTCATGATCTAGCATTTGTCCCACATCAATGATAACCTTTATGTGTGCATATATAATTACCACTTTAAAAATGTAAATGCTATGATGTAAGAGAATATAAAGTCTATCACAGTCAAGTAAAATGTCAAATGTTGGGCTTTAAAGACCATTTCTCCATTTGGATTTTAATCCAAAACTCTGTATTTGTTGTCTCTCTATGGGAACAGAGGGATCTGGTCACTGTTTCTGCAAGTTTAACTCCTTCATGTGTTTCTTAAATTTTTTATTGTGTTTGGAAAGCAATTAATATAATGCTCCAGGTTAAACAAAACAACAACAACAACAACAAAACAACAAACAAAATAGCCACAACAAACAATAATAGCAGCTACCAATTCTGAGCCCTATGTACCAGGCACCACCTTAAGCTCTTTATATGATCTTGGCTCTAAGAAAACTGGGGTGGGTTATGATTACTAGGGTACTTGCCCTGCATCTTACTCTGATTTGTCGAAAGCTTAGACCCTAAATTCTAAAATAATATAGAAGATCCAGAAAAGTTTTGGTTTAAAAAATAGGCCAATGCTTCTCAAACTTAATGTGCATAGAAATGACTTGAAAATCTTGCTAAAATACAGATTGGGATTTAGTAGGTAAAGCATGAGATTCCACAGTTCTACCCAACTCCCAGGTGGGCTAATATTGCTTGCCTGTGGATAATCCTTAATATAGCAAAGAATTAAAAGATTTTATACAGTGAAATTTATTTATCATGCTGTAAGAGTTGGGCAAGGAATATCTTGCATCTCTACTGACCAAGCAAAGAGCAAAGTTTCTTAGCAACAAAATCTTGTAAGCTCCAAAATTAAAATATCTTTTCTTAGTTTGCTTTTTTATGAGAGAGAAGTTTCTGGTGTTGTCTCTACAGAGGGACCTGCTTTCTTTTAATAGTCTACAACCTACAACCACTAATAAGCAGTACTGTAGAGAATAGGAGAGGGGTCTAGGTCCAAAACACCTCTGCAAATTTGTATTTCTACCAGTTTTATTGAAATATTTGGCCTCACCAGGACTAAAAGCACTGCCTTGGAGCATTAGACTTCTGTCCCTTTTATTTATATTCCTTAAAAGCCTGGTTAGCAACTTTTTAGGGGTTCCCCTTCCCTTTAATTCATGCTATACAAGCTTATTGGCTTGTTTAAGAACAGGTTAATGATGCCATTTCTATGTTTTTGTTAAAAAAACATGACAGCAGAAATACAGGAAACTCCCAGATGGCCTTTCTAGTTGATCCAGAATTAAATGAAAAATTTTAAATTGGCTATTCAAAACTCCCATCCTGTGGCTTTTACCTACAGCCTTATCTTCTGTTACTTTTTCCCTCTTTCAAGTCTCTCATCTTCTGCCATCCTCTCCTGCAATCTTCAGTAACCTGATGCCATTCAGGGCCTGGCTCAAGTTATTTCAGTTACTTGAAATATTCTCCTCTTCACATCAACTGTCTGCTTCCTTTAAGGCCCCATCTCAACTTCCCTCTTTCTAAAAACCCTGTCTCATTTTCTTTTACTTGAGACCCTTCTCTCTTTCCCGAGGTTCCTTTCCATGGCACTCTCGTGGAATTTCTACTACTATAATTCTCACAGCCAATTTTGCACGAGAGGATTTGTGGATGTGCTGGTCCTTAGTGACAGACTATCAAGAATCATGTTTGTCTCTTCTCTGTGGTGCTTCTCCTTTGTGTTGTTGTTAACTCAGGGTGACGCTTGCACTTGCTTGCTGAACTGAACTGTCACCATGATACCTTTTACCTGTGCCTCATCAGATTCCCTCTGAGAGCCCAGTGACAAGCAGATGCCATCTGCTGAATTACAAGGTGGCAGGATTTTGAGTCTGAGCATCATTAGTGACTTGGGATGAGGAAGCCCCACCCACCAACCTCAAAGTCATGAAAAGAAAGTCAGAACTGCTAGTACCAGTTCATAAAAGCAGCTACCAAGCTCAAGCAAAGGCCCTTGTGTTTCAGCAAACTTTCTGATGCTGCTGATTTTGAAAGCATTCCACCATTCCTGAGGTGTTGATAGAAGTATCCTTTGAGTGGTCACAGCCTTCTGGTAATGACTTTCTCTAGGCTGACCAGTTTTGAAAACAAATTGGCCATCATCTCTGAAGGGATCTGATACCTGCAGCTCCAATACAATAATGCTCCCTGGTGAAAAGTGGATATAGCCACACAGAAGAGTGTGTTAACTCAAGAGTGATAATGGAAGATGTTTAAATTAGCAAGGCCAGTTGAATGGCCAAGGAGATACACACAGCTGTGAGATAAAATGCTTTCAACTGTGGCACCAACCATCTGCTCTCTAATAAGGGGTGACAAAGGAAGCAAAGGCCTAGTTGACTGATGTAGGAACTGGCCTGAGCCTCTCCATTTTAACCCGGTCTTTTGCATGTCTTCACTGGGACATAAGGTCAGCTGAGGACTTGCTTACTTAAAGATGGCAGGCAGGATGCTTTTACAGAGGAACATTTGGTCTAAAAGTTGGTCTGTAGTACAGGCTGTTAGTATGCATCTTGACTGATAAGAATAACTTCCATATTGTCCCTTTCTTCCAGATATGAGCCCTATGTGTGCTTGCATGACATATTCTAAGGGCACTCAGTGTATTTAAATTATCTGGTAAGAAATCTATCTCTTTTACTCAGCTGTGAGTTCTTATTTAAGCAGACCGTATACAGCCTTTAAATTTGTAACCATGGCTAGGAACGGGAAGGTGGCAAACGTCAGATATTTAGTGCACATTTACTGAGATGGACTGAAATTACGCTCGGTGAGAGGGCTTATGTAAACAGCAGGAGGGAGGCCACAGAGGCTGATGGCTTGCATATAGACAGATGTGCACGGTTAATTATGGCATTGCTATTTTGTCTGGGGGAATCAGGAAGAATTCATTGAACTGAGCTAAAGCAAGGGCTTTATAAAATGCCCACTGGCTTATGTTATTAGAGTATTTCCTATGTGAAGCCAAGTGCTTCCTAAGCATTACCTCATCTAGACCTTAATAAAGCCCTCTGACATAAAAGCAATTTTCTTCCTTCTACAGATAAAGAACCTATAACTTAAAGATGTGAAGTTACTTGCCCTAATATCAGACTCAAGAATTTAACTCAATCTTCTTTAATGCTAGAATCCAGTCCCTCAGTCATTATATTTACCATCTCACATTATGATTGAAAGTAATATTTTTTAATTATTCTGTAACATTATAGAAATATTTCTGTAATGATTCCCCTTATTGTATACACTCCACTTTGCAATGTGACATTACAACCCCTACCAGGAAGAGGCAGAATATTTTCCTGCACCTTCCCTCTGAGTTGCCCTTGCTACTTGCTTTAATTGGAAAAGGTAATGTTGAGCTAATTTTCAGCTTAGTCTGCAGGATGCTTTGCAGCTCCCCTTACTCTTTGTGAATCCTGCTGTCACTGGGTAAACAGGCCTTGGGTACCCAGCTGGGTGGTGACTGGCATGGGATGCAGTTATGTTCATGAAAGCACTCAGAGAGCAAGTCCCCTGTTTACCTGGGTGAGGACAATGGATACATGCACAGACCCAGCCAAAACCAGCTGAGCCTGGTTTAGACTAGCAGAACCTCTCAGCTAATCTATAATCTGCAGAGCAATAATAAGGGTTTTGTTTTAATCCATTAGGTTCTGGGTTAGACTGTTAAGTAGTAAAAGCTACTGGTGAAAACTATATGTAAAGCAGAAAGCCAACCTTTATCTCCCATGGCATGGGCATGGTATATTATATACATTTTTACTTCCAAGATAACATTCAAACAGCTGAGCATTGCCTCAGGGAAACTTTTATTGTTTTTATTAATATTAGAGGCTGAGCAATATGGCAGGACACTAATCAGAAGACCTACCTAGATTCCTGTCCCCATCCTGCCACGTATGAGTTATAGAATTGTGAGCAAATCATATACTCAGAGCTCATGACCTATTTGTGAATAATAACATTGTAGTTCTAAACAGCAGTCCTCAGATTTTGGTTTCAGATCCCTTTATACTGAAAACATTATTCAAGACTAAAGAAAGCTATCATTCACATGGATTATAGCTTTCGATATTTACCATGCTACAAATTAAAATACGCATTTAAAATACTTATCATGGAAGCAGACTGGTGTGACCTATGCCTGTAATCCCAGCTACTTGGGAGGCTCAGGCAGGAGGATGACAGGTTTGAGACTAGAAGTAGACTACACAAATTAGTGAGACCCTGTCTCAAAATAATAAAAAAAATAACAAAGGACTAAGGTTGCAGTTTAGTGGTGGAGAACTTGCCTAGCACAAGCAAAGAACTGGGTAAAATTCCCAGGAAGGAAGGAAGGAAGGAAGGAGGGAAGGAAGGAAAGATGGAAGGGACGAAGGAAGGAGTGGAGAAAGAAATAAAGGGTTAAACCAACAATTGTGATCCCAGTATATGCTAATTTAAACATTTCTATGAAGAATAACTAGAGTTTTCAAAGCAAAAACTATATTGAGAAAAATATACTGTTTACAACTTCTGAAAATCTCTTTAATATTAAAGATTTAAGAGAAGATAGCCACATTCTATATTTGCTTCTGTCTTCAGTTGTTGCAATAACGCATTTCACACAGCCTCTGGAAAATATGTCTGTACATTGTGAGAGAATGTCAGTAAATGAGGCAAAGTCTTTGTTTATTGTGAAGGGATCTTTGACCTTGAGGAAATCCTGGGTATTTCTCAGGGACCTCCAGGCTTCTGGAGACCACACCTCAAGAATCACTGTTCCAGGACATTTATAATCTTAAATTCTGTGACTTTAGTAAAAGTACAAAAATTCATTAAATTTTAACGTTAAAATTACTCAATTTAATTAATAATCTTGTTTTCCCATGTAATAGAAATAAAAATAATATGCTCATCAGCTAGGGATTTAAAGGTCATTTTTATTCCTTAGCTAAGGTAAAAACACATAAGTTTCCAATTTTTCAAATTTAATTTACATCATTTGGTGTAGTGGATCCTTTTGTGAAGTGGATCATGCATATTTTAAAAAGGAAACTAAAGCATTGGTGAACATTTGAAGCTACTGCCTACCCCCATCTGGCTCTCAACCCAAAAGAAGCTGCACAGGTCATAAGCGTGTACTGTCAGCTCCCTTGGTGTGGCCCCTAAATACATGTGCAAATTAATTCACATAAACAGGACCCTGAAAGTGACCTCATTACTGTAGGGAAAGGAGTTAATATTTGGCACTTCCAACATGAAATAAAATATTTCCATTAAAAAAAAAGTTCTGTAGGAAACATCTTAAGTAGCGCATAAAGCCTTGACCAATGTTCATACAAATCTTTTTTTCTAAACTATTAATTTATAACGCCGAATTAAGAAAAAGAACTATTCCTTAAATAGATTTAAATTTTTTGATACCAAAGACAAAATATAGGACATGGAAAATATCAAAAAATTAAATAATTATTCAGATAAAACTCAAATTATGCCAATCTAAACATAGCATCCTTAGGTTTACATAATTTTTTTAGCCACGTTTAATAGAGAATTAGTATGTGGGGGCTGAGATTGTGGCTCAGTGGTGGAGTGCTTGCCCAGCACGCACAAGGCCCTAGTAATGCAAAAAGAAAAAGAAAACAGACAAAAAACAAAAGAAAAACCCCTCAAAATCAACAGAAGGAGAATTCGTATGTGGTAGTGATTTTAAAGATAGATTTGTTAACTTGTCAATATCCTTACCCACAAATCATGGAGTTTATTTCTTCTCCCTTGGAGCTTAGAATGGACTTCATGATATCCTTCTAACAAGCAGAATAGATCAGAAGTGACAGGGTTTCACTTCTGAGCCTTGGTTATGAAATGATTGATGCTTCTGTCTTGGGGACACTTGCACACTTTCTCTGTGCTTCAGATTCCTTGCCTCTCCACACTGTGAGCTGACTCATGGTCGACCCACATAGTGGGGAAGACAGAGAACCCTCTACGCAAAAGTCAGAGGAACCTAGGCTCTTAGTCCAACAGCCTGCAAAGAATGGAGGCCGGCTGTACCCTGGAAGTCAGCCTGGAAGTTCACTCATTCCCATGAGTCTTCAGATGAGGCCACAGCTCCAGAAAACAATTTGCTTTTAGTCTCATGGGAGAATCAGAGCCAGACATACCCACCTAAGTCACTCCCTATTCTGAACCTCAGAAGTTATGAAATAATACAGGTCTGCTGTTCTAAATTGTTAGGATTAACAGTAATTGTTAGCTGAGGGCTGAGGAGTGTGCTTGTAATCCCAAGTCCCCAGAAGGCTGAGGCAGGAGCATCACAGGTTTGAGGTCAGAGGCAGCCTGCAGAAGTTAATGAGACCCTGTTTCAAAGTAAAAGATAAAAATGGAGTGGGGGTGCAGCTCAATGGTGGAGCACCTACCTAGAGGAACAACTGAGGTTTTTTTTTTAATTATTAGACTCAAACTACATTAAATATGGATGAATACACAAAAGATACCTTGATGGTTCTTTATTTAGTTGGAAGCTTGTCCATTTTACAATATGTACAAGTTGGAGGCTTAATTAGTATCCATACTAAGAAGGAAGAGATCATTTCAGTTCAATTGTTACAGAATAGAGTTGTGATGATACTTTAACAAAATGCCTGCCTTATTTAAATCACAGAAGTGTCTTACTCAAAAGCAACATTGTCCATTAATTTGCTGGCATATCAACTTTAGTCCTTATTCTGTATTCTGTAGTCAATCTCAAGTTTCTCCAACATTCAAGGCATGCTTTTGTTGTTATAATGGATATAGCGTTGTAGTGGATATGTGATTTTAGTGTGTAAGAAAAAGCAAAGATAAGGTAAATTACACTTAAAACCAGAGTTTACAGCCCACTACATCTACACAGATTGAGTCAATTGAAGGCAAACATAAATCTATATTTTTCTACCTTTTCTCAGACTTGTAAACTTACCCCTATTTAAACAAATAGTTGCTTGAATAGGAAAACTGGATTCCATATTTTAAGACGCATTATAACAAAGAACTATCAGAAGAATTCAACATTTTTTAAAGCAGCAACATGATGTACAAGACCCTCTGTGATTTTAATCTTGTTTCTATCTTTAGGCTACAGACATGACATTATAACAGAAGTTATCTGTAATGGATAATGAATTATTCCCATATGTTCTACTTGAATGGATGTCTGCTATAGGCTGTATTGATCATATTCTTTTGCTAAGAATCTGGACTCAAAATATTGAAAGAGTGTTAGTTCATTTGCTGGTGGAATATGAAAAGGTTATGGCTTAAAAAACAGGACAGAATAGGAACAGAGAGACTAAAATTGGCTAGGGAAAAGTAAAGGAAGTCAATATCTGGAGGCAAACCAATGAAACACAGATGTCATGGAAAAATGTGCATGGGGTTCCTGAGAAGTTCAGGAAGGCAAAGAGAGACACAGACAGAGAGGTACTCTGGTTCCTGAAGTCTGGTTTAGGTTACAGTTCCCAGAGAATCCTGGATATCCTTGGAATCCTGAGTATTCTTAAAGATGGTGGACATTTTTTTTTTTGAGATGTCTCTGAGATTAATTGTTGTTGTCTTCTTATTCAATAAATGCTTACTGAGTGCTACTACGTTCCAGGCATTGCTCTTGCACTTAAAGGACGTAGGTTAAAAAAACAACACAATAACAACAATAATAACATCAAAAGTTAATAAACACCTGTCTTTCTTGAGAAAACATTTTTAGTAAGTGGAGACAGACAATAGAAAATAGGCATAACAGATAGGTAAATTATATACTAAGTTAGAAAGTAATTTAAGTTAATGTGCTTTGAAAAACTGAAAAAGTCAAAGTAAGAAGGATCTATAGTTTTAGAAGTTGACTATGGCGTCAAGTTTAAATAGAGTGGTCGGTTCATGTGAGTCCTCACTGGAAAGCTGACATATGAACAAAGATTTACAACTGATGGAGGATTTAGTCATTAGCTTATCTGTGGAAGATCATTCTAGGTACAGAACAGTCAGTGCAAAGGACCAAAGTCACAATCATGTGTGAAATATTGGAAGGACCATAAGAAATTTGGCATGGCTGGGACAGAATGAGCAAGGACAGCAAGCAGAAGATGAGGTCATAGGGGTTCTGGGGGAAAGGGACATATAAAATAGAGTCTAACAGGATAACAGGATTTTGTTTGAAATTTGACATCTACTCTGAGTGAGGGCTTTGTGCAAAGAAATGTCATCTGGCACATGTGTTAAGAGGACTATTTTCAACTTCTATGTTGAGAAAGATTTACATGGCAATTGGTAAAGGTTCAAGAAGGGAAACCAGTCAAAAGACTCTTACAATTATCCAAGTAGGAGATAATGGTACCTTACAACAGAGTGGAAGTGAATGAAACACTGAGACATGGTAGAATTTTAGAAATATTTTCAAGTTCCACTTGACAAGATTTTATACAGGATGTGAAAGAAATAGAGAGTGCAAAATTATGACCTCAAGGTTGCTATCTTAAACAAATGGAACGATGACTAAGCACTAATTAATATAGGTAAGGGCTGGGATTTAGCTCAGTTGGTCGAGGGCTGCTCTGCAGTCTCTAAGGTCTTGGGTTCCATTCCGAGTACGCAAAAATGGGAGAAGGATGTGGCAATCTACTCCCGAGGCAATCCTGAAACAATCAGCCATTGAAAACCTTATGAGGGTCGCTATGAGTTGGACGCGACTCAACAGCACCTAACAACAACAACATAAGTAAGTAAGTAAGGCTACATGCATTAAAGGCTTTGGAGAGAAGATGAGAAGCTCAGGTTTAGACATAGAAAGCGGTGTATACAAATAGTGGCATTTTGGAAAAAAGTTTGGACTGGAGATAAATGCACGGGTGTAATTCAGCACATTCATAACAGTGAAAGCCAGGAAATTTCACAAGACAGTCCAAAGACATGAATGAAGGTTAGGAAGGAGTCGTAAGAATTTGGTGTTGGTGTACACTTGTGTTAAGAATTTAGGTTGAAGAGAAACAAACCACAAGGAAGACTAAGAAAAAAGTTACAAGTAAGGTATGAATGAAAACTGCAGATCATGTCATCGGTCCAATTGTGGGAGGAAATGTCATAAGAGGAACAGAGTACTCAACAGTGTCAAATAGTGCTGCTAAAACAGGTCATACAAGATGAGAACTCGACAGTGCCCATGCGTGTTAGTAGTGTGGAGGTTATTAGTGATCGAGACAACCTCAGTTTGGAGTGATGGTAAAAGAGAAAGTCATCCTGGAATAATTTTATGATAAAACAGAGAATAGGTGCCTAAAGGAATTTTGCTACAAGAGGAAAAAAAGACCCCCATACGTCTGTCAATTTGCTGTATTGTAGGAGCATATTGCTGTGATGCTAAATGCTATGGTACGGTATTATAGATACCAGCAGAGACACCCATGGTAGACGGGTTTCAGTTGAGCTTCCAGACTAAGAAAGAATAGGGAGAAAGGACATGGCAGCTCACTCTCAAAACAATTAGCCATGGAAACCCCTAGGAATAACAGAGCAACACTATCAGGCATAGTACAGGAAAATGAGTCCTGTAGGCTGGAAGGCAATCAAAAAACAAAACAAACAAACAACAAACAACAGCAAAAAAACTAGGGAAAGTGGCCTCCTCACTTTAGAGTTGATCTTAATGATGGGAATGGAGTAAAGCCTCAGGGACCTCCATTTGCTGATGTGGCATGACTCAAAACGAGGAGAAACAACTGTAAACTTTCATTAATAACTGCAATGTGGAATGTACATAGTATGAACCTAGGAAAATTGGGAATCATCAAAAGGGAGCTGAAGCACATAAACAATCTGTGTTATGCAGATAACACAACTCTGCTTGCTGAAAATGAAGAGGATTTAAAACATTTACTGATAGCCTTCAGTATGGATTGTAACTCAACATCAAAAAAACCCAAATCCTTACAGCTACATCAGTACTCAACTTCATGGTAAATAGTGGACATAATTGACGTTGTACAAGATTTTGCTTTACTTGGCTTTACATTCAACACCCGTGGAAGCAGCAGTCAAGAAATCAAAGGTTCATTACATTACATTACATTACTGTTACAAAAGATTTTTTTTAAATGTTGAAAAGTAAAGATGTTACATTGAAGACAAAGGTGTGCTTGACTCATCTCATGGTATTTTCAGTCACATATGTTTGTGAAAGCTGGAGGTTGAATAAGGGAGACAGGAGAAGAATGGAAGCTTTTGACTTATGGTGCTGGAAATAAATACTGAATAGAACATGGGCTGCCAAAAGAACCAGTAGGTCTGTCCTACAAGAAGTGCAACTGGAGTGCTCCATGGAAGCAAGGATGGCTTGACTCAGTGTTAAATAATTGGGACATGTTGTCAGGAGGGGCCAGACTCTGGAGGAGGACATCCTGTTTGGGAGAGTGACAAGTCAAGGAAGAAAAGGAAGACCCTCAACTAGATGGACTGACACAGTGTCTGCAACAATGGGCTTAAAATAAAAATGATCATCTTCCTGACACCGTGTTGAGGAGTATTTCATTCTGTTGTACATAGTGTTTCCATGAGCCAGGCGCCTAATAACAAGGAAACAAAGGAGTGGAACAGAAGACAGCAGTCTTTGTTGAGTAAAATGAATGTTTATTTTGTTTTGTTTTACTTTAGAATAAATACTTTAGAATAAATCAAAGCCTTCTAGTAAGACTGTTAGTAGAGAGGCAAGAATTGACGAATAGGAAAGAAGATGATTAGCTGTAGCCTTTCCTTTGAGTGGGCAAGATAAAGGAAGTTTATTTAGATGAAGACATGACAAGAGCAGGGAGAAAGTGTCACATGTGGGTGTGGCTGCTGGTGGTAAGTGGGTGCAGGGTGGGAGGATTCTAAGTCCTTTCTTGATGACTCAGTTTTCTTGGTGAGGTGGAACAAAAGGTTATTTGTTGAGAGTGAGAATGAGGGAGGCAAGTGTTGAGAAAGTAAGGAGAGGAGAGAAGGTTTAGGAGATGGGGAAAATGAATGGATCATGCAGGTATAATATTATTATCCAGCTGCATTAAAGCCTTACTTGAAGTCCGTGGTCATGAATTTAAAGTAGGACCATTCACTGTCCTTCACTTGTGCTAGTATAAGTGTGCTTTTTCTTTGTATCCAAAACACTTTGACCAGAATATATAATTGCATGGAAACAACTTTGCCTCCTGGGAAATCTGCAGGTGGCAACTTTGTAGTTTGCTACAAACTACTAGACCACCATGACGTGTGACTATCTTTATTTTTCTTTCTTTTATTTTCTCTCTTGCACTGGAAGGGGGAAAAAAATCTCAATTTATCTTAGCACATGTAAATACATCTAAGCACATAGTCCAAACTGTGAGATTCATGAGTAAGATATACTACACATGAATTCAAACATAAAAATATGACTTTTGAAATATTTGCTATTTTTCTTTGCCTGTGTTATTTTATAACTCCTCATCACCATGCAGAGTTGACAATACGATGTATAGTTTTAGGACCTCTGCAAAACAACACTGATAAACTTCTTGAAACTTCAGATTTATTTCCTTGTTTCTAATAGCTTTGTAAATAACTGAATTGAAATGTCTTTCAAGCTGGGTGCCGTGGTGCACACCTGTAATCCCAGAGGCAGGAGGATCACAAGTTCAAGACCAGAGGCAGTCTGCATAATTTAGTGAGACCCTGTCTCCAAAAGTAAAAAAAAAAAAATGGGCTGTCAGGGTGCAGCTCAGTGGTACAGCACTTGCAAAGCATGCAAGCATGAGGCCCTTGGTTCAACTCCCAGTACAGGAAAAGAAAAAGAAAAAGAAAAAGAAAAAGAAAAAGAAATATCTTTCAAAACCACAAGCTTACATCTCTACCACCTCACACAAACAGATACATTCACGGACTTTTTAAAGACATGATTCCTTTCCCCTTAAGGTGTAAGTATGAAAAAAGGCAGAGGCATGTGTTTACTAGAATATTTGTGATGAAGAAGATGACGATGATGATAAATTATAATAGGAAGTCTTTTCTTGAGCGTACCATACACTATGGTAAACACTATTTCAAATATGATAATGTGCTTTAAATTATCTCTTAATAGAATAACCCTATAAATGGGTTATTTTTATTCTCATTTTGGCTTATAAAATGTCCAAAAAAAGTGTAGAACTGGGATTTTATTATATTAGAAAAGAGCCACAGATGAAAGGTCAATGGGTTAAGTCAACCTATAAGAACTCAAGCTATATTTTATCTTTAAAAAATGGAGGAGATTATCCCCTAGAGCATTCTACTGAAGAGCCTCAGAAATAATCAACTTTGCAGCAATGTACAATCTTGTTGCCTACATTGTTATTTCTAACTATCATTTCTCAGAAAAAGCAACCATGGCTTTTTAGAAAAATGGTTCACTCCTGGTCTGGGACAGGACAAATACTAGATGAGCCTAGACTATCTTATCATATTAGAAAACAAGGAAGAAAGAGAAAAATACTAGAGTTGTATCAACACAGCTCATATGTCAACTTAACGAGGTTACCATTGACAAAAATAAGGGTATGATTTGGATATCAATAGAAATAAAATCTGCAATGCATCAAAATACCATAATATGTTCAAATTTACACACACACACACATGCACACACACACACACACACACACACACACACACACACACACCCCTCCTACAATGGTCACCACTGGAGAATACTGGGGAACAGCTTCATTATTTTGAAAAGTGGCAAATAAAGAGCAAGAATGAAGTCTTATCTATTCTTGACATTACCAAACAGTTGATATGAAGGCATTTTTTCCTACAGAAATAGTCCAGATAATAAATTATGAAAAAACAATAATAATTGTATGACTGACCATTCTATAAGCTGCAATAAAGTAAAATCTAGGCTGCTCACATCACTAAAGAAGAGAAAACCGAACATTCTGTGCTTCCAGATGCAAAAATAATTCTCACTATGAAGTATTTTTGCCAAGATAAGCCTAAAGGGGAAAACAGTCTCTCCAACAAAACATTAGTGCAAGCAAACAAATGAGGTAAGAACTCTTTAAAAGATATGCAACATACAATAATTGGCATTCTTTCAGACTATAGGAAACTCTAAAGGAAAACATGACAGTTTTTCAACATAAAAATTATAAGAGAAAAAGTTAAGGGACAATTATGATTATACAGACTTCACTTGCAGCTATCTCTGGCCTCAACACTTGTGATCCTCCTGCCTCTGACTCCCAAGTTGCTGGAATTACAAGTGTGTGCCTGGTGAAAATTTATTTTAAATTATGGAATAAACCAGACGTGGTGGTGCACACCTGTAATCCTAGCAACTTGGGATGTGGAGGCAGGAGGATCACAAGTTCCAGACCAGAGGCAGTGTGCATAACTTAGCGAGACTTGGTCTCAAAAAAACAAAAAATGGGCTGAGGATACAACTGAGTGGTCCAGCCCTTGCAAAGCCTGCAAGTTCAAGGCCCTTTAATTAATTAATTAATTAATTAAATTATGGAATATTGTTGTATTCTTTCAAAGGATTCTTCAATTATATAATGTGACTTGTCCACAATAACCATTTCACAAGTGTCTTTAAAAACAAGAAAGCCTCTCTGAATTTTTTTTAGGTGATACTTTTACAATCAAATGTCATTCCCAAGGAATTATTCTGGTCTTCAATCATTTTCACAAATGTATGCTTTTACAGATGAAGCATTTGGACATACTAAGACAAATTATTGGTACTAGGAGAGGCTAAATCTAGGAAAGGAAAATTGCTAAGGAGAGTCAATAGGAAGTGCGCATCAATGCTCTTGACCATAGATTAATTTTTAAAAGAAGGACAAAGATTTACCTGGCTCCTGTATAAAGACTATCAATTAGAACATACACCATGGATTATTTGATTACTCACCCACTTGCGATACTAAGCTCTGAGGGGCTGAAAATAATGAAATATTAAATATCCAATTGTCTCATTTAATAAATTACTTTATTCTGTTTTCCATCTTTCTTGCTTTTGTGATTGAAAATACCCTGTATTTTTATGTTTATTTTTAATTAGTATACAAAATAATGGCTTTCATTATGTCATTTTCATACAAGTGTACCATGCACTGTGATCATAGTGCCCCTACACTATATAAACTCTTATCCTATGTCCACTCTGACACTATTTGACTATGGATTTATGATTAGGTAGTTTAAGTTTATACCTTAACTTCGTCTAGCTCTAAGATATATTTCATTTGTACAGAAAATGCAGTGTCAGTGTCAATAAATATCTTTTCTCACATATTAATGCTTTGAGGCCCAGGTTAAAAGTCTTCCTAGTAGAAGACATGATACTCTGGCCCACATTATTTTCTCTTTCCTGAAAAACTTTAACCCAAAATTTGGCATTTTTATGAACATATCAGTTTCTCTGATTCTCTGATTTCATGTCTGTTGGCCTCATTTTCTGAAATACATTTTAATGCTGTGGTGTTACATATCTAAGTCCCTTATAATATGAATGATGTGACCTCTTTAGCTGTACTTCATTATTGCTACCACCTCCACAATCGCCATATTTCCACAACAGAAAATGCGCCAGGAATCTTTAAACACAAATTAAGTAATCATATGAGAAGTGCTTTAATCAGTTATGCCGGTAAAGAATGAGAAACAGGAAGAGGCTAAAATTCCTGATCAAATCAACTAGTAAGTAACAGAATGATGATTCTCTTCATTGTCTGCTTATCTCCAAACTGTTTTCTTATTCACTATGTTTTGCAACTTCCCTTGTTAACTGCCTTGTCTATGATGCAAACGAACTGCTTATATAGACTAATGAAGATGCTGGTAATTATTGATGTTGTTTTATTTTTATTCTTATTGTACAATGGGTTTTGTGAATGGCTTTCCGTTTCTGAAATCTGATTAAATTACACAACTAAGGACACGTCTCAGGGAGAAGATTAAACGCCTCAGTGAGTCACTCACCAGTCCCAGGCAGGTAATAGGTATTTCAAGTGTCCAATGAGCTTGAATCAAAAGTTAACTCACCTAGCGAAAGTTCTGTAAAGGCAACTAAGTTGGCACTTTTATGTTAGGGAGCATTTTGTTCTGCCCAGTTCCCCAGAGATGTTATAAATGTTATAAAAAGTAACCTAGATTCCAAAAAATACAATAAACCATTTCAAAAGGAAATGACAATCATAGAAAGGGAATCTCTTTCAAACTGCATTTAAAATGAAAAACATGACTGGCACAGTGAGCTGCAAGGCAGAATGCTGCTGATGAAGCAATGGCTAAAGAACACCTATTATCTCTCCATCATCTAAGAGTTGCTATGTTTCCATGGCTCTTAGCCATGAAATGAGCAAGTGATTGTTCTCCACATTTGGATACTTGAATCTCATTCAAGAAAGCATGCACAAAGAACTATAAATTGTGATGCAATCATTTGATGTTATCTGAAGAAAATCTGCAGAGATCTAATTTACATCAGAAAAAAGAAAAAAACTTTCTATTCCTGCGCTAGTTATCCGGGTACCTTGAGAGCAAGAATAAGAGTTACCAGAGTCCAATTTAGTGTATGGTAACTGCACATTTAACTCTTAACCAAAAAACTGCAGGGAAGAATGCACGAATGGTGCTCTGCTTTTAATAGAGAAGTCAGGGCATGGTTACTGGGATGAACCAGTCATCGGCTAATCTCTTGATAAAAACTGACAAAATACTGTTTGAAGGTAAATATATCCTTTCAGAAATTCAGGTATTTTTGTGAGATATGTTTCACTGATAAGCAAAAATATTCTGAGAGAAAAGAATTGCATTTTCTAACTTACTAAACTTTCAAGGTCTTGATGAGGAATCTTTTGATATCTATGGTACATATTAAATTAAAATTTACATTCTTCTTATTTCTTTAAATCACAATTTTTTATTTTTAAAAAACTATTTCAATTATAAATGTAAAGGAAATTTTATGTATATAACTTTAAAAGCACATTAAAAGCTGTAATTTATTTCAAACACAGGGCCATTGTGAAGGTAAATGAGAGAATCTATAAGAAAGTGCTCAGCATGAGGTTTTGCATATATTAAGAGTTGAATCAATATTAGACATCATTACTATTGTTGAAAACTCAAGTAAAATGTTAAAAATAACCAATCACATATTTTGAGCTTGTTTATTTATTATGAGTTGTCATTGTTTTACTCTCTAAAAGCAGTGAGCAGCTGCTATCAGCTTCCAACATCTTCAATTTGTACTTTAGAGATTCTAGTTTGTTTGTCATATTTAATTCACAATTTCCCTATTTCCTACAAACACTACAATTCATGCGCACGTCCATATTTGTCACTGGTTGTGTCACTGGCAACCACATTATTTCATGGCTGGTTTTTCCTTACCATCAAAATACCCTAAGAAATGCCACTGTGACTGTCAGAATATTACTACATGTTTCAAAGTTCAACAGGAATCACATACACACTCAAAGACCAAGTTTAGCACCAAAACATTAACACCAAGCCACTGACAACAGCATTTCACAGCATTAAATGTCTCCTTCAAAGATGAGGAGACATTTTCATGGGAGATTTTAAAGATTCATCTGGAACGAACCTCCAATGTCCATCTGTGTCAGGCAACTTAATAGAGGTTCAGCTCACTGCACCCAATATGCCTGGTGTGGGAATCCCAAATGTACTATCCAGTATGTCTAGGTAAATCTAACCTCTCTCCAAAACTGTGATGTCCTGAATGTCCTCTTTAATTCCCCCTCCCTTTCTCTCTCTCTCTCTCACACCCACACTCCTTTTCATCTAGTCAAAATTTTAAGAAACAGGACAGAGGAAAAATGATATCAGAACAGGTTAGAAATTAAAGTTCTCTCAACTAAACAGAATAATATCCAAAAGTTATCAGTACTTTCCTGCAATTAACTGATGAAAAGTTGGTTCAATTAATGTGACAGTGAACTGCCAATTACAGGGCCATGGTTTGATAAGAGATCTGTATGTTGCAGTTTTAAGTATTATAGGTTTGAGGTGTGATAGCAAATGCAGCAAATGTCTAAGATGCCCTTACTGTCTATCTTTACAGAATTGGCCAAGTAAAACTTCTTCTAGATTAGGATTTGGGAAACAACTGTATCAGTTCAGATCAAAACATTTAATAACATTGATTACCTTCAGGCAAAGCACAGACTATCTTAGGTACATCTTCCTCGTAAACAAAATAGGGATCAAAATACTTGTCCCAGTTTAAGGGTTACTGCCAATATTAAATGAGAAAAAACAGGTGATATTTCTTTGAAATGTTGTTGTTATTAGGTGCTGCCGAGTCCATATCCGATTCATAGCCACACTACATACAACAGGGGAAACACTATTGTCAGTGCTTCTCTGCTGTTCATAGGGTTTTCAATGGCTGATTGATTTGGGGGAGTGGGTTGCTGGGTCCATCTCCCAAACCTACAGCACCTGGTGTTCCCAGGTGGTCTCCCATCCAAGTACTAACCAGGCCCAACCCTGCTTAGCTTCCGAGATCTGACGGGATTGGATGCCACAGTGCTATGGCTGCAGACATTTCTTTGAAATAGAAAAGCATTAATATCATGATGTCTTGTGCACAATAAGTGAAATCAATTATCTTTTAAAAAATGAATTGTCAGACTTCAAAGAAATCAGATAGACATATAATCTCTCAAAGGTTATTCTAACTTTTTATTTTCCAAATTTCAGTGAATCTTTTCTAACTATTCTGGATTTTCTACTTTTCCTGAATTGCCCAGTTTTTCCTTTCAATTTTTCTTACATAAATTAGCAAATGCACTAACTGTGCCTATAAAGCTAATTCCCAATCCTATTTTGCCTGCAGCCATACCACCCTGGCATCCAATCCTGTCAGATCCCAGAAGCTAAGCAGGGTCGGCCTGGTTAGTCCTTGAACTGGTGACCACCTGGGAACATCAGGTGCTGTAGGTTTGGGAGAAGTACCAAGCAGCCCACTCCAAAAATAAAACAATCAGCCATTGAAAATAAGACAATCAGCCTATGAATACAAGACACCCATTGATAATAGTGCTGGGCATGACACAGTTTTGGGTAGTGATTCATCTGTTGTACATAGAGTTGCTGTGAGTTACACCTGACTTGATGGCACCTAACAAAAATAACAACAAAACCTACTTCACAACCAATATCTGGAAGCTATCACCCACTGCTAATAGGTAAATTACCAAGATGCAAAAATGACCATCTCACCTTTGTACTTGAAAGTCTTCCAGGAGTTTTCAATCATCCTGGACACATACTAAATAATTTTAAAATCAAAACTGTGTACTTAGGTTTTAACTATTAGGACAGTAATTCTGGTTTGAGATTGGATGTAGGCCATGAAAATTAAAATTTTAAGCAGCAAAATGAAAAAACATGGTTTTTAGAACGATTAATCTAGCAAAGCTTTAGAGATTACAGTGGAAGAGAGATTAACCTACAGGTAGAGGGTTGCAAAGGTGGATGTTGCCAAACATGTGCCTAAAGGGCCAGCGTGGGTATTACTTGTTGCTGTCATTTTTAAAAAGCAGAGGATTTCAAATTTCTTTGGGAAAAAATAATCTAGATCTGATGGCAATGATCTTTTGAAGTTGAGTAGAAGCTGCCTTCTGTTGATATTACATACGCTACACATTTGGTTTAATTGGCTGGCTTATACATCCTGCCCAATATTTCAGAGCATGCCCTTTTTAAGTACCAGTAGTAGAAATGATGGTAGCCAAAACATGATGAAAGCTTAGACTAGAGAAGTGTTTATGGGATTTGGGCAAGTGAAGAAGCTAAATGACATTCTAAAGGTAGCTTTGTAGAACCTGTTAGGAGTTTAGGGGGAAACAGAGAGCTTTAATAATATTAGTTCATGATCTTCTACATATCTGGATTGACAGTTTGCAGGTTATTAAATCTCTCCTTGAGGTCAACTTTTTATATTTAATAAGATGCTTGATAGTATGATGTAGTGTCCTGCATAGCAATTTTCAGTTTTATCACAGACTCAGTATTGTCAGATCTTGTTTTATTAAAAGAGAAATCAGAAATTGATTCAGTTACACATGCTGAAAACTAAGTGATGCTTAGGGGTTGCACTGGATCTGCAGGTCTACTTTGGAGTTTCCAACCTGGGGCTTCCTACCTTTGGATTTCTTTGGGTCTGGTTTAGAAATTCTGCTAAAGTTCCCTGTTTCTCTCATGTGGTTGTTAACAGATTAGCATTAGCAAATCTATGCAGCGAAATAGATTTCCTGCAGGGAAACTGGCAGATCCTGGTGTGAAACCAATGAATTGTTCTCAATTAGGGAGTTTAAAAGGGAACTTTTTTTTTTTTTTACTTAAAACAACATTTTCAATGGCAGTTCTATTTTTGACTCCATAGACAAGAATATGCATTAAGTATGCATGCATCATGCACATTTCCCATACATATGAGTGAATAGCATCTCTTCACTTATGAAGAAAATTTATATGAGGTAGACTGAAAATTTTCCTTTAAACTAGAAAGAATGAATCATTTCTCCAACAGAGGTATGAGCGAAAGGGAGGAAAGGAGGAGAGGGAGAAGGAGAAGGGAAGCTATTGTCGGACATGGGGAATTAAATTCATCAAGATCCCACTAGAAAACAGAGAGCTGCATCTGATCCTACCTGATCTTGGAAGCTAGGCAGGGTTGGCCTGTTTGGTCCTTAGATGGGAGACTGCCTGGGAATACCAGGTGCTGCAGGCTAGGGAGTAGGACCCAGCAATCCACTCCCCAAGGACTCCACCATTGAAAACCCCTTGAATAGCAGAGAAGCACTGAAAATAGTGCCGGGCATGGCACAGTGTCGGGGAGTGTTTTGATCTGTTGTACATAGGGTCACTATGAGTTGGATCCGAATTGAGGGCACGTAACAACAACAACATACTTATGGAGGAAAGTTTCTGTTTGCTCTTGGAAATGGATTTGCCAAAGTACATATAAGAGAATTTTCAGTGCATGTTTTCTACACTTGGCACGAACTAGAATTTAAATGTGTTAATATTTATGAGAAACTTTTTATGAGGTACTTGGGGGTTGAAACTAGGGCCTCACATATTGGTTTCAAGTGCTCCATTACTGGGTTGCATCTTCATCCCATTTTCTACCTTGAGTCAAGTCTCACTAAGCTATGAAGGCTGCCCCTTGCCTTAAACTCATGATCCTCCTGCCCCCACCTCCCGAGTAGCTGAGATTGCAGGCATGTGCTATTGCATCCAGCTGATCCAATCTTTCGTACAATATTCTTCAATATATTTGTCTTTTTCTTTTTGTCTTTCTTCAGAGTATAATTGTCAATAGTGACTTTCTTACTGTGCATCTAAATTGGGAAGGTAACTAGTGGTGTCAAGGAAGTTTCTCTAACTTGTCTGCAGATTTTCACTTTCCCAGTGAATTAGGTTGTCGGGGTCCTCCTTCCAAGCTGGTGAAGAACAGCTGATGACTAGAATTTTCCTATAATTTTACACAGCATCTCAATGATGCCTAAAGTTCAGCATGATAACGTCTTTGAAATAGTTAAAAGCCTTAAGATCAATTATTAAGAAGTAAAACAAAGGTAAGGCTTACTTCAGTGTTGTGTGGCATTAGAATATATCCTTTTCAAGACTGAATTTTCTTTTCTTTTCCAACAAGAAGAAGGAAAACAGATCTAGATTATGTGTAGGGAAATAATGGAAGGACTAATTACCAAGGGAAAAAATATGGGGAGTAAGTGCAAGTGTCATTTGATCTCTGGTGCTTTTTCTAAGCAGTAAGTACGCTTATCTCAATCTGTCAATCACAGTACTGATAAATCCACAGTTACCTCTAGTTTTGAGGGACCTGGCTTGTGTAGAAGCAGAATGAAAATAATTTTAGGAGACCTACGTGACTTGGACTGACTTATCTAGAAAGAGGATGATGAACAGATCCACCCTCTCCATTTATCAGTATGTGCCAGAGGCTCTGTGACCAAAATCTGCACATCTGTCATTTTGCCTTTGGTTTCTATAACTTCCCATTGGCTATGGATAATCCAAAATATCTGTTCTCATTCTTCTCTTCCAACATTCAATTCAGTATTTCGCAAGACCAGGTGTTCAGTATCTTCCGGCCAAAGAAATCTTCTGCTACTTGCAAATAAAGTAATTTAGTAGTCCATATACTTCCAATATCCTCCTTCTGTGGGGCTGGCAATGAAAGTGAAGTCAGACATCCATGATACTAACTGGGACAGTACCTAAAAGTACTCCCAAATGTGTCCTAAGTGACTAGAGTGTCGGAAGAGCCATTGATGTGCACAAGAAGCCTCGACTTCAGCTGTTGGGAAAGCTGGCACCTACTTTGTTATAGATTTCCTAGACTACAGGAAGGTGGGACGGTTAGCTCAGTTGCTAGAGCACCACTCTGCAGTCTCTGAGGTCCTAGGTTCAAGTCCCAACATCACAAGAATGAAAGACGGATGTGGCAATCCACTTCCAAGGCAATCTCGAAGCAGTCAGCCATTGAAAATCCTATGTGGGTCGCTATGAGTCAGACATGACTCGACAGCACCTAACAACAGACTATGGGAAATAACATTTCCAGAAAAATCTTATGGCAGTATGTTGATCTTTAATAGTTCTGACCTTATTTTTTCCATTTTTCTCACCTCTTTCTCCTCTTAGCTCTGATAGCAGGTAAGACTGAGCACCAAGGGAGTTTTAAGACATTCTTGCCTCCAACTACTTCTCTGACACCAAACTTGAGACTATAAAAGCAAAGATATTGTTACTATAAGATGACAATGTGTTTCTCAGTGATAATCAGGGAAGAAATTCTCCTGGAAAGATACTTTCATTAAGAGTTTTCTTGTAATAATATCATCTGTATCTGTGTATGTATATACGTATGTATCATTTCTTTTTGTCTATATCCACCTATTTTGGACTGCTTCTAAAATATGTATTAAAAGAGAAGACAAGACACAATCTAATCTCTTTTTATGCTTTAATGTCTCCTCTGGACCAGAAATAAAAAAGCCTATTGATTTGAATTTCATGAAAAGCAATCACTGATGGGATGACATGACCAGGATCACAAGCAGCCTATGCGACAAAGCCTTAATCCAGAGCTGTCTGTCAAGGACAAGGGGAAGATCAGGTAACAACATTTTTTGTGGTAATTGGGGGTTGAACCCAGGGCCTCACAAATGCTTTGGAAGCACTCTACCACTGAGCTGCACTCTCAACCTCCTTTTAATTTTTTATCTTGAGACTGGGTCTCGCTAAATTACACAGGCTGCCTCTGGTCTCAAACCTGAGATTTTCCTGCCTCCACCTCCTTAGTTGCTGGGATTACAGGTATGAGCCACCACACCTGGCTATTTTTGGCCATTTCTAAAAAAAAGAAAAAAAGTATGTCCTTAGGTATGGGATATGTATTCATTTATATCCATCTTCCCTAAGACCCCAAAGAAATTAATACCCACTAAGGTGTATTAATCTTCATGGGTTCTCCCTTTTTATACACTCCTACTGTGAAAAGAGCATTCATTTTTCTGTCTTCCCTATATCAGCCTCATTTAGTTGATTATATTAATAATAATAAAAGCAGTTAACATTTATTGAACACTTACTGTCCCAGATACTGTTTTAAACATGTTGCATGATTCATTAATTCACTTAAAATCCACATCAATTCTAACTATGTGTTATAATCTATCCCCCTTTTCAGTACAGCTCCAGAGCTGACTCTCTGCTGTGCTGCACACACTAAGCTGCATTCCATTAACACCACCATAGCACGGCTCCCCTACTCAGGTCATGAGTGGCTCCTGGAACATTTACAAAGAAAACACTGGAGTGAAACACTTATTTTGGGCAGAGTACTGAGGGTATTGAGTATTTCAAAGCAACACATCTGCAGCTGTCTAGGTCACTGCATGTTTTCCCACCTTCTTGGAAATCTCTCCCATGTGCAAATGTGTATTATACAAAGACCTCCCTTGGGTATCGAAAGGCAATAACTATGGGTGAATAATCATTATAAAAACCTGAAGTCATAGTGCCTCTTCATCCCATACACAAGAGAGAGATCAGTCACAGGCACACAAGTTTTGCTATTTTGGGCTAAATGTCCCCAAAGATTTTGTGACTTAAAGAAGTTTTTCAAATACACAACACATTTCAAGAGAGTAAATGTGACTATGCTCATAAAATTAAGAAACAATTTTATGGGACTAATATCATATTTGGAATCAAGCTCCTTTGGGGATTACATCCAAGGAGAACCTCATTTGAAAAACTCTGCTCACCCATTGTTCTGTTGATGGAACACAATTTATCAGACATCATATCCTTTCAGGTTACACATGCTCTCCCTTCTTTCTTTCTTTCTCTCTCTCTTTCCCTCTCTCTCTCTCAGCTCCCCCCCCCATAGATCATATTCTGGAATATACTCCCATGTTTCAAAAGTATTCTGGACCATCCTGGGCAAAGCAAATGCCAGATTCAAGTAGATTTTTTTCTCAGCCACTTATTCCCATCCCAATCCTCTGTGCTTGCCAAGGGCTTTGCTGCCTCAGCTACATATTATTCTAGTTTCTCCATTGTGGTCAATCTCTTCCACAAGCACTTTCCAGCTTTTTCAGATCACAATTCCTTCATTTTCCACACCATGGCACTTCAAGTCTGTGCCCTCAACTGAAGTTGTTCTTTTATACCCTCTTCCACATTTCATCTCTAGTTCAATATTCTCTTTTGACTTCTATCCTTCTGTATCCAAGTGCCTTCATGACATTCCATTTAGATTTGAATGTCTAGAGGAACCTCAAAGTTAACATGCTTGAAATAGAAATCTTGATTTCTATGACAAATTAGTTCTTCACATAGACATCTCTACATCAGTAAATGAAACCTTTGTTCCTTCAGTTCTTTCAACTGCTCTTCCCTGATTCCTCATTTTTTCTCAAGATAACCAACAAAACTGGGCGCGGTGGCACACACCTGTAATCCCAGCAGCTCAGGAGGCAGAGTCAGGAGGATTGCAAGTTTGAGACCAGAGGCAATCTGTGTAATTTGTCGAGACCCTGTCTCAAAAAGTAAAAAAAATGGACTGGGGGTGCAGCTCAGTGGTCCAGCACTTGCAAAGCATGCAAGCACAAGGCCGTGGGTCCAACCCCCAGTACTATAAAAAACAAACAAACAAACAACCCATCAGTATACACTACTGATATTTCCTTCTAAATATACCTGCAATCCAATCACTTCTCACAAACTCCAAGATCTAAACTATCAAATATTTTCTCTGTTATTAGCAAATTGTTTTGCTTTTGTACTTTCTTTACTTTCTTCCTGGAAATATTCTTTTCTTAATAAACAAGTGACTCAATTTCTAACTTCATTTCAGGTATCTATTCAAATCCCACCTTACTGAAATGGCCTTCTGTAATTACCACATATAAAGCAGCAACCTTTTCCTCCTTACTCTCTGTTTCTCCACGTTGCCTTACTGATCTTCATTAGAACATCTACCACAGTGCATATTTATTGGTCTATTATCCAACTGATTGTTTTTGGTACTGGGGATTGCTGAACCCAGGGCCTCATGCATACTTTGCAAGTGCTCTACCACTGAGATGCATCAACAGCCTCCTTTATTATTTAAAATTAATTAATTTTGTGGTACTGGTGTGCTGAACCCAGGGCCTTGTATATGCTCAAGCACTGTAGCAATGAATTGCACCCTCAGTCCTATTTGTGAAATTTTTTACCTTGAGGTAAGGTCTCACTAAATTATGAAGGCTGCCTCTGGCCTTGAACTTGCAATTCTCATGCCTTTACCTCCTGAGTCTCTGGGATTACAGATGTGCCCCACTGCGCCTGGCTATTATCTGCTTTCTTTGTTGTTGTTGTTGTTGTTGTTAGGTGCCACCGAGTCGGCATCCGACTCATAGCGACCCTCATAGGGTTTTCAATCGCTGTCTGTTTCGGGATTGCCTTGGGAGTGGATTGCCAAGTCCTTCTCCCATATTTGCGGTGGTGGGAATTGAACTACGGACCTCAGAGACTGCAGCGCAGCGCTCTACCAACTGAGCTAAATCCCAGCCATCTGCTTTCTTAAGTACATTGATTTCCTCAAAGTCAAGAATTATTTTTAATTGCTTTCCTCCAGTATTGAAATTAGTGATTGGAATGTAGTAGGAAATCAATAAAGGTTTATTAAATGAATGAATGAATGAATAAACAATAAATAAATAAATAAATAAATAAACACACACACACACTCTTGGTAGGAAAATAGCCATATTTTTGTTTTACTATTTCTTATGATATCCAGCTCAGCTGTGAGACACAAAACAAAGATTTAGAGACTGACAACTTGCTTTTCATATCCTTCATTACTTAGGAAGGTATTTGAGTGCATAAGGTGAGTCTCAGTCATTTTTCCAGTTCTTAGACACTAGTTTAAATCATGGCCCACAGTTAAGTATTCAGAAGCTATTTATTAAAGTATGACTTCAACACTCCAAGAAGGGAGACAGCAAGTTTAAATCTTTACAAGAAAGGTTACAAATTTGTGACCAGGGGAGTAATTCTGAGAGTAGACCAATGTTGCATAAAGGTAACTTCATATAAAAATGTACATATCAGTTTTTTTGGAAAAATGAGAATATCTAGCAACAGTGTTTTGTGTCAACTTCTGTGAAGCCTCAGGACCAGCTGAAGCAGGGTTCTTTGCTATAGAAACAGCACAGGGTACCATCTCTGCATTTCATAGATGTTGCCCACCTGACCCCGATGATGATTTTACCTTTGTGATTCAGCTTTTGCACAAATAATAATCCTCATCATTCTATAAATAAAGATGGATTCTGGAAGAACAATATTATAGCAAGGATAAGAGTGAGGGCTTTTGGACCAGACAGCCTTGGTTTCACCTATCAGCCCCACTACTGGGGCTAGCTCAACTTAGACTTGAATTCTCTAAACTTTAGTCATTTATTTTTATATAAAAACATGAGTAACACAAGGGCATCATGAGTGTTAAATAAGATAATTCCTTTAAATAGACTGGGGCTTAAAAATATTCAATGATTAGCTGGGCATCATGGTGTATCCATGTAATCCTGTCAACTCAGGAGGTTGAAAGCAGGAGGATTGTAAGTTTGAGGGTAGAGGCAGGCTGCACAACTTGGTGCGACCTTGTCTCAAACTAAAAAAAAATAATAAAAAAATAAAATCATGAAAGGGGCTGGAAATGCAGTTCAGTGGTAGAGAACTTGTGTTCAACCTCCCCAGTACAGAAAAAAAAACCAATTTAATGACTGTTAGCTATGATGTCAAAAATAATTATGAGAAAGATGACATTCATTATAATTGTTAGGATGATAATTCTTGACTGACTAGAAAAAATAATCCTACTTTTGGCTTATTTTTAGAAAAAATAATCATTGATCTTAACCTTCAGTTGCCAGTTATATTTAATCCATAGGCAAGTTTAAACATTTTTGTGAATAAAAAGTATACTTTGATAAAAATATTTTTTACTCTTTCTCTATCGAACTCATATGACTTAGCCACTTAGGCTAAATTTCACTAAATAAAAATAAAAAGTAAGGGACTCTACATTGATATCTATCTATCTATCTATTCATTTATTTATGTATTTATGTAATTTGTTGTGTAGTGCTGAGGATGTAACTCATGCTGGGCAAGTGCTCTACTAGCACTAAGTCCCTAGCTCAGATCGTTAAACAAAATTAATCACATCTAAATGTTTGAAGTCATTTTACTGACACCACAAAGACACAGAGCCAACCATTTTAAAAGCAGAAATAGACAATTAAATCGGGAAAGAGAAATCCTTTTCAGATCCAAGTGATGGGTCGATGGACAGAGCATGACACAGAGCCAACCATTTTAAAAGCAGAAATAGACAATGAAATCGGGAAAGAGAAATCCTTTTCAGATCCAAGTGATGGGTCGATGGACAGAGCATTCACTAACTGACTTTATGCTCATAATAGACATCAGAGTGATGGCGCCAACTTTCCATCTATGAACATGGCTGAACTAAATCAGTAGTGGTATGAGGGAATTCTCTGAAGTCCTGACCTAACACAACTTTAAAAAGGCCCAACAGAAATAAATGAAGGAAACAAAGCTTATATAAGAAAAGATAAGGATGAGCAGCTCTTTCTCCTCAAACTGAACATAATTAAGAACTAGAATAAGAGAAGGTATTTAAGAAATATTTGGGGGCAGAGGTTACAGAAATTCTTAAAGTTTTGGTCTCATTTATGGTACTGCTGGATTTTATAAAGAATAGACCAGTGAGTTAACTGAATATAAATTTTTAACTTAATGTGAATTATCAGCAGATAAATATAATACTGTCCACCCTAACAGTAACTAATATCAAGGATAGTATCAATATCTTCAATGTTTATAATGAACAATATGAACTGCCACATACTCTTCTTGTAATACATTTTAAATTCTGTAGTCATGGTCAGTTGTTCCTCAGGTGTAATGCAAACAGCTAATGTGATAGAAATATGTGTGTACAGGGGGGATCTGAGCAAAGAAATATATACTGTGCATCTCAAAATGTTCAAAAAGGTTGTCTTCCTATTTATAGCAAGAAGACTTTATATATGAACACTGTAAATGAGGAGAGAGGAAAAGAAAGAACAAATAGGAAAAGGAAAAAAACGTAGGTATGGAACCTAGAATAGCTAAGGCAGGTTTTAAAAATATACTTATCCTCTCAATAGCATAGGAAATTGACAAATGGCATTGCACAAAATTGAAAAGCTTTTGATCAGCAAAGGACATAGCAGAGTGCAGAGACAGCCTATGGGATGGGAGAAAATCTTTGCCAGCCATATATCAGACAGGGGATTAATATTCAGAATACATAAAGAACTAAAAAAATTAAACACCATAAAAGCAAAATACACAATCAAAGACAGGGCAAATGAACTGAACAGAGCGTTCTCCAAAGAAGAAATGCGAATGGACAATAATCATGTGAAAAACATTCAACATCAGAGAAATGCAAATCAAAAGTACACTGAGATATCATCTCACCCCAGGCAGAATGGCTAGCATCAACAAAACAAACAACAACAAATACTGGAAGGATGTAGGAAGAAAGGAACCATTGTACATTGCTGGTGGGAATGTAGGTTGGGCAGTCACCATGGAAATCAGTGTGGAGGTTTCTTAAAACATTTAAAATAGCCACCATATGATCTGTCTGCAGTCATAGCACCCTGGCACTCTCTCCTGCCTGATCTCCAAAGCTAAGCAGTGTCAGTCTGATTATTCTTTGGATGAGAGATTGCCCGGGAATACCATGTGCTTTGGGCTAGGGAGAAGGACCTTCTGAAACAATCCCCCTTGAAAGCCCTATGAATAGCAGAGAAGCCCTGACAATAGTGTTGGGCATGGCACAGTGTCAGGGAGTGTTTTGTTCTGTTGTACACAGGGTGACTGTGCGTCAGACCCGACTCGATGGCAGCTAACAACAACACAACAACAACCATATGACCCTGCTAAGCCATCCCTAGGTATTTATACAAAGGAATATAAGTCAACATACCATAGAGATACCTGCTCATCCATGTTTATTGTGGCACTATTCACAATAACCAAGACATGGAATCAACATTTGTGCCCTCAACAGATCAGTGGATAAGGAAAATTTGGTATATATACATCATGGACTTTTATTTGGTCATATAATAGGACAAAATTATAGCATTTTCTGGAAAATGGATGGAACTAGAAATCTTTATTTTTAAGTGAAATAAGCTAGACACAGAAAGACAAAAATCACGTTTTTTTGTCACATGTGGATGTTAGATTTCAATATATGTTAAATATTAAAATATATAGGTCATGAAAGTAGAAGGGGCATATATAGGAGGGCAAAAGGGCCTAAGAGAAGGGAAATGGAGCAATAAGAAAGGTTAATGGGGGAAAGAAAGAGAAATACCACATTTTGCCCTTAAAGCAAAATCTGGATACACACACACACACACACACACACATCACACACACACATCACACACACAAACAAGACAAATAAATAAAAGGGGAGATCATTAGTGTGGAAGAAGGGAATGGGGAGCAGGAAAGGAGTCATGACAGGGTAATGGCAGTGGTATCTGTAAAAAATTTCAGTGATATGTATTTATGGAAGTGTCATAATGAAGCCTATTAAGAAGTACACTAAAAACTACAAGTGAAAAATAATAAAAATAAAATATTCCTGTGCATATAATAAAATTAAAACTTTATCTAAATCAAGAGAATTTTTATGGTACTTATTTCTTCTCTGTATTTGAAATACAGCATTTGGGATTTAGCTCAGTTGGTAGAGTGCTGCGCTGCAGTCTCTGAGGTCCCAAGTTCAATTCCCAGCACCTCAAAAATGGGAGAACGGCCTGGCAATCCACTACCAAGGCAATCCCGAAATAATCAGCCATTGAAAACCCTATGAGGGACACTATGAGTTGGATACCGACTTGACGGCACCTAACAACAACAGCAACAAGTCATAGATGGGCATGGTGGTGCACACTTATAGTCCCAATAACTCAGGAGGCAGGGAAGGAGGATCATGAGTTTGAGGCCAGAGGCAGCCTGCATGATTTAGCAAGACCCTGTCTCAAAATAAAAGAATAAAAAACAATGGATTGGTGGTGCTGCACAGTGGTAGAACACTTGCAATGCATAGTATATGTGAAGACCTCTGTTCAATCCCCAAGTACTGGAAAAAAAAAAAGTAACTCACAATTGGCAAGTTCTCAAGTTTTAGTAAATTACTTTTTAAAAATATAAATTAGACTAAGTACTTAATGAACTCTGAATGACTAAAGGATCCATGTGTCTGGGTTGACGGTTAGCTAGAATAAGCCTCTGTAGCCCAACAGTGCCGTGGAAAACTTCAATAGAGGAACAGGGGCCCTGCATCCAGAATTTGCTACCCTAAAGGTAACAGGCACTATTCATCTTCAGGAATTGGTCATAAGTTCCTGAAGCAAGCTTTTACTGTCCATAAAGGGTGTTTATTGAGGGACAAATATAACACAAGCTGACAATGCTGAGTAATTAAGCACCCATCACTGAGAAAAGAGCATTCTGAACATCAAATACATTTGAAATCATTATACTTGACAAGGAGTTTTCTGCTATTTAGCTATTTGAAGTAATTATAAAAAGAGAACAGAGTTGCTAATACTTGCTGAAGAGAAATGAAAAAGGATTGTTCCAGACACAGTTCTTTGATGGCAGGGGCCACTTTAAGCTGGAAAGCAATTTAAAAAATGTTCATAGGTAAGTGTTCAATATGTTATTGAATTACTTGTTTGGGCTAAGTTGTGTGTAGTATAGGACTCTAGGCAACTCTACACATATTTTTCTCCTTAAGAAAGCCTTCTGTTTATGAACTAGTCATTTGATATGTGGAAGTTACTTTCTTATGTAGGAAATAGATTGTAGATCAATTTCCACACTCCTTTCTAATTTATAATTTGTCTGAACATAGAATTAGAATATCGACTACATATTTAATCAACATATATAATGCTATTTATATTGGAAATCCAGTAAGAACTTTTCTCTTGGGATTCAGTTTTAATTTTTACTCCTCTCTCTTTTTGAGGGGTTCAGAATTATGGGAAATAAGAAACTAAATATTCAGACAACAGTATTACTAGCATTATGCTTCTTCAAAACTTATTTAAACTTCTTAAAACTGTGTTTATCATCCATAAATTGGAAAGATAATCAGAGCCAATAAGAAATTGTGTGGCTTAATTAAGCTTAAATAAATAACTAGATAGCTGCAGCTGTACCCCTGTGGTATCCGATCCCACCAGATCTCGGAAGCTAAGCAGGGTCAGGCCTGGTTAGTACCTGGATGGGAGACCGCCTGGGAACACCAGAAGCTGTCAGCTTGGGAGAAGGACCTGGCAACCCCCTCCCAAAAATCAATCTGCCATTGAAAACCCTATGAACAGCAGAGAAGCACTGACAATAGTGTTTCCCCTGTTGTACAGAGGGTCGCTATGAGTCGGATACCGACTCAACGGCACCTAACAACAACAACAACAACAACAAATAACTAGATAGCACTTAGTAAAGAGCAATAGATGTTATCAGTACTAATAATCACAATAATATATTCAGTCTTAAGTATGATGAAATTTGAACTAAATAAAGCAAAAGACATTATTTCTATATCAATCCTAATTTCCCACAAAAGCTGTAATTAAATGTTCTCAATGAACCTACTCAAGTCCATAAAACGAGTAAAAGGTAGGACAGTCATATTGGACTCAGGTTTGCTTTTTTTGGTATATTCTAGGGGCTAACAGGGCTGGGATTTAGCTCAGTTGGTAGAGCGCTGCACTGCAGTCTCTGAGGTCCCGAGTTCAATTCCCAGCACCTCAAAAATGGGAGAAGGACCTGGCAATCCACTCCCAAGGCAATCCCGAAACAGTCTGCCATTGAAAACCCTATGAGGCTCGCTATGAGTTGGATACCAACTCAATGGCACCTAAAAACAACAACAACAAGGGGTTAACACATGATTTCCTTCTCTGTTCATTTCTGGCCTCAAAATAATGGCAATCGAAGTGATGTGTTTACTATGATACATAAGTAAAAACCAGTTATAAGAATTTCTGAGACTGAATAAAAGTCATTTTGCTACAGGAGCCCTATTTTGATAAAAATAATACTTGATATAAATAGATTGGAATTTTCTGGCCTAAAAGATACCTATTAATAGCAAAATAACACAAAATGTCTCAATAACACGATAAATAGTACATTTGAAAAGCACCCCTTAAAAATTGAAATAAAAATAAGAGTCATTATAATGGAATCCAGTACAGCTTAATTCAAACTGGAGGGCTTTATGGAATTTTGAATAGGTGGTGCCAAGGAGCATGGCCACAGGGGCACAGGATTGCTGGTGACAGTCTCTCAAAGCAATCCAGAGACATTGCTTTCTAAGTAATTCAACCAGACAAGATGTTTCACAAACCACACTCTCTTTCTGGTTTAAATTGTGTCAGAAATCACATTGGTTATTATTTTTAATGAAACATGTAAAAAAACATTTCCATTTCTCATGAAATATGCACCTGGCCCTCTCTACACACTCAACCTATGTTAGGTGCTTGAGTTACAGAGAGTGACTAATAGAGAAAGAGAAGGTCTTTGGAAGCTTGTGAGCAGTGGAGGATTTTTAAATCATAAACCCAGTCGAGTTGTTGAAGAAATAGAAGGCATACTCAATAACCACCAATACAAACCACAGAAAAACAAAATGGTGGACACCACAAGCCTTGATACTTATTTCACACTTGTTGTTGTTGTTAGGTGCCATCAAGTTGGTATCCAGCTCACAGTGACCCTACATACAACAGAGGAAACACTATAATCAGTGCTTCTCTGCTGTTCATAGGGTTTTCAATGGCAGACTGATTTTTTGGGAGTGGGTTGCAGGGTCCATCTCCCAAGCCTACAGCACCTGGTGTTCCCAGGTGGTCTCCTATCCAAGTACTAACCAGGCCCGACCCTGCTTAGCTTCCAAGTTGGGATCGGATGCCACAGGGCTACGGCTGCAGGCCTATTTCACATTATGGAGGTCATAATGGGCTGCAAACACACTTCTTTAATATTCTGCAAATAATCTCTACTGCAAAGCCTGTGAATTTCCTGAGTCTTAAGGATTTATTTTTCTATCTAAGAAGTGTGCTTAATTTGTAAGCACTTCAAATATTTAAGAAAAAAATTTAAACCACACAGCAATCATGGAACAATAACATAAAAGATGATCTTTATTAAGATATTTCAAATAATATATTCTCAAATTTCATTACATTCCTCTTACATTGATTCACCTCTTTCAGGTGCTCAAGTATTCTGGATGATGAATCAACATTTTCGGACAATAGATCGACTTTCATACATTAATTCTAGTATCTAAATAAATTTTCACTGCCTACTACTTCCAATTATCTCCTCTCTCTGAGCCAATTTAAATTACACTTTTAGGGCTTTACTCCTTTGGGTGAAGCTTAGCAATGAACACATTTTGAGTTGCTTTCTAGAAGGGCTAACAGTTGGAACCACTTTGACTTATTTGTGTTACAGTGTGAAAGAGATGAATGCATTTTTTTCTAGAGAGCAAATGTGATAAAATATGAAGAAAAATCATAAAGGAGGAAAGGGACAAAATGCTGAAATGGAGGCCAAGGACACACCTAACTACAGTATCAGACTGAGTGCTCAAAACTTGTCCACTTTATAGAGTTGTTAAGCTTGAAGTATGGTCTAGAAATCGACATTTTAAGCATATATCCCAGGGCATTTTGATATAACTGGCCCAAGTGCCATAAGTTAACAAACATATTTTCTAAAATAGAGTCTAATATTACTAGAATCTGCCATTGAAAACCCTATGAGCAGCAGAGAAGCACTGACAATAGTGTTTCCCCTGTTGTACAGAGGGTCGCTATGAGTCGGATATCGACTTGATGGCACCTAACAACAACAACAACAACAATTACTAGAATCAAGTCTGTCTTATCCCACAACTCTATACTGACAAAATTTCCTTCCACAAATTTTTACCTCTTTGGGAACTTAATTTACCACTGAAGGCATGAATGGTCACTTGGCCCCTGGAAAGCAATTTTATTATTTTATGAAAACCAGTTCACCTTCACAGCTTTCCAAAATTCTGCACTTTACAAATCCCATTCTCTTTCCTCCTCTTCCTCCTCCTCCTTTTTTTTGTAATGATATACTTGAATCTCTATGTAGAATCCAGTTGCACAAACTTTGTACTCAACTGCATTTGTAAGAAGCAACAACTACTGACTTTAGAAGTTGAGAACTGAGCTGCAATGAGACTGTCCAGGGAAATTAGCTTCTCACCTACGCAGTTTCAAGAGCAATGCTGAGTCGCCTAACTTTCTGTTCAGAACATGCAATACTCTTGTGAAAGAAAGAGAATATATATATATATATATATGTGTGTGTATATATGTATATATATACACATACATATATACACATGTATACATATATGTGTATATATGTATGTGTGTATATATACATATACGTATATATGTGTATATATACATATATATGTGCGTATATGTGTGTATATATACATATACATGCATACGTGTGTGTGTGTGTGTGTGTGTGTGTGTGTGTGTGTGTGTGTATGCTGGGTGTAGAGCTCAGTGGTAGAGCACTTGCCCAGCACGCATAAGGTGCTGAGTTCAATTCCTAACACTGCAAAAGAAAGTTTCCCATACTGAGTTCAATCAAGTTTAAGTATCACAGAGCCCTTGACCACATGAATGTTGTTAATGTAAGGGTGAACACAAACATCATCTGGAGCCAGAATGAGAGGCTGCACAGCGAAGTGAAAATGAAATGCTTTGTATTGTTACAACACGATGTGACAAGAGATCAATTGTTCTCAAGATTTTACAAGGGGATAAAGAAATGGTATTTGCTGACTGCGGAAGTGAGTCAGAGAAGTCAAAGGAAGGGACTATGAAAGCTCTGGGCTCTCAAATAAGCAGCTCTTTACCTGACTTCACAAGCTCTATCACAAAACTTCTGAACCAAAAAAGATGTGGCAAGACAAATGCTTATACTCAAAACGGCTGATTTAGAGGAAGACCCAACTTTTCCTGTACATATGCCTATTTCCTTTTTAATCTTTGCAGGAGAGGAAACATGAGATTTGGAACCAGGTAATACTGAGTTCACATCCCAGCATTTGCATTTTTCAGGTTAAGTGACCTTTGAAAAGTCACTTAAACTTTCTGCTACTCGGTTTCTACATTTGCAAAGCACAGGTAACACACACTTAAAGCACTGTGTATAATACCTCGGATATATGAGGTATTCAGCAAATGGAATCCATCAGTACCATCATCCCTACATCACAACAGCATTATCATCCACAACGATTTAGAATGATGAAAAAGATATGATGCTAACTTATTCCCTCAGCTGCAGGAGAGGTAGTCACAGGAGGGGAGTAGGGATAAAAGGAGAGTCTACAGGTGACTTGTATGAATACTGAATTTACCATGTGCAAAGAGGTATGGATGAAGTCCATACAGATGACTGGATGAAGTCTTAAGATGAGGCCACATCCCCATAGGAGGTGCCACTCTCAATTTTGAAGTGGGTGAGTGTATATTCAGGGTGTTCTTTACAAAGGGAAAAATGTCTTGTGTCTCTGTGAGGCAGATCAGGAGGTAAGGAGGGTAATATCCTTTGTAAGTCTCCAAGCTGAAGATGAAATAAAAAATTTTACTGAAGTATTAAGAACATGAACTGAGGAGTGTTAAAACTCAGGTTCAAATTTGGTCTCTATTATGTCTTAGCTTTGCAATTTGGATCAAGATTAACCTCTCTGAGTTTTCTCATCTATTAAATCTATTCTCATCTATTAAATAAGTTTAATCTATTATACTTATTTTCTCATCTATTAAATCTACTTCTCTATAATAGATGAGTTTTATCATCTATTAAATCTATTTCTCATCTATTAAATAAGTATAATACTTATAAGTGTGGTATGCAGAGCAACTGAGATAATGTTCATTATTTTATTTTATTATTGTTTTATGCATTACTGGGGGGTTGAACCCAGGGCCTTGGGCATGCTAGGCAAGTACTCTGCCACTGAGCTATACCCCCAAAACTTTCAATTTTGTTTGTTTGTTTGTTATTTGGAGACAGGGTCTCACTAAGTTGCACAGGCTCCCTGTGGTCTAGAATGCATGATCTTCCTGCTTCAGCTTCCAGAGTCACTGGTATTACAGGTGTGTGCTATAGCATCTGGCCTGAGGTAACATTACATGCTGTGCAGTATTGGATATGCAATGTAGACCCAATGCACATTATTCCATTACTATTATTAATAAGTTAAATAATCTGGTTGCAGATAGACTTCCTCTTTGTTTCGTATTTGATATAGCATACCTTTAGTGCTGTATTCTTACAATAGTCAATGTAACCTCAGCCTTGCTGTGTAAATGAAGAAATCATCTCTTTTACCCATACTTGGTCCAAAATATTGAAGACAAGGGAAGGTGCAAAAGGGGAAGAAAGAGGGGAAATTGGGGGAAAGGACTGTCATGTAGTTATTGTTGTTGTTAGGTGCCATTGAGTCCGTGTCTGATTCATAATGACCATACATACAACAGGAGAAATAGTATTTTCAGTGCTTCTCTGCTATTCATAGGATGTTCAATGGCTGATTGTTTTTAGGGAGTGGGTTGCCGGGTCCATCTCCCAAGCCTAAGCCACTTGGTGTTCCCAGGCAGTCTCCCATCCAAGTACTAACCAGGTCCAACCCTGCTTAGCTTCAGAGATCTAACGGGATGGGATGCCACAGTAGTACGGCTGCAGACCATGTAGTAGAGGAGGACAAACGCCATGCCATGTGGTTCAGCCAAAGGAAGAGCTCTCTTGTCTATAGCCAGCCTGAAAAGTCTGGAGAGTATGTTGTTCTGCAATAAGAAAGCATTTATTTTCCCAACGTTATCCAGATTCTCAACAGATTGAAGGAGCACCCAATTGATGCTCCTACTCTCCTAGTGCAGCACAAATCCACTTATCTTCCTTCCCTCTGCCGATCATTGTTTGAGCTTTTACAATCCTCTATTTGGATTATAGCCTTTAATCGTGTTAGGGAATGATGCTATGTTAATATTTCTGTCATGAAGAATCCTGCTCATTAGAAGCCATTCCCTTTCCTCCTTGAAGAAGTGAACATAGGATATCACTCCTCTGTTCTCCTTCACCTTTGCCCAGATGTCTTCACCTTCCCAGCTGTACTCATTGTGACATGACTTGCCTCCAAGGGCCTAAATCCCACTCATTGTTTAAATTTTCTGGCTCACGTGACATGTCGCTGTCTCATAATTGGAGTGGTAACCCCCTGGCTCCATTCTTCGTCAGCGTTGCATGCTCACCATGCACTCTGGTCACATAGTTCTGTTATTCTCCTTGACTAACCAAGCTTCCATTTTTCTCTCAAGCAATCCTGTGGATTCCCAGAGCCTTTCAGCCCTATCATGCATCCCTTTGTGCCAGGTTTTTGGCAACTTCTTCCAAGGAGAGGTTGCCAAGAATCCAAAGAGCCTCTGCTCATCTGGCAATTGGGTGGACATCAAATGATAGAGCTTTAAAGGCTTAATTTTTCTTCTCCACTTTTGTCTACCTGAGGTCTTTTGTGAATATTTACTTTCAAATATTTCACTGACAAATAAAGATCTCATGTGTTCAGGGTGCATAATAGGCTGATCTGATATACATATTCATCATGTAAGGATTATCACAATCAAATTAACACACACATCCATCACCATTCATGCTATACTTCAGATTCCTGAAACTTGTTCATATTATACCTGAAAGTTTGTGTGCTTTGGTGAATAACTCTTCATTTCCTCTACACTTTACCCTTGGAAATTACCATTCTACTCTCTTTTTCTATTGGTTCATCTTTTCCATGTCTCCACATATTAATGAGACCCTATTTCTTTTATCTCTCTGGTTTTAAAATTTTCTTAACTTTTTATTATGGATTACTTAAAACACATTATTGAGAAAACAGCATATATATGCCATGTTCCCATCACTCAGCTCTAAGTATTATCACTTCATGGCCAACAGTGTTTATCTCTTCTTATGCTATCCAGTACCGTAGCTGCTGGCTACTTGTAAATTAAAATTAAACTGAGTAAAATTAGGTAAAACTAAAATTATATAACATAAAAATGCAGTTCCTTGCCTGCCCAAGCCATATCTCAAGAGCTCAGGAATCCCATGTGATGTGTGACTTTCATACTGCAAAGCTCTACAAATCAATTGAACATGTTCATCATCACAGAATATTGAACTAGATAGTGATAATTCATATTCTACGTGCTCCCCACAGCACAGATTATTTTGAAGCAAATATCAGGCAATATATCTTTCCATCTAAACATTATACCAAGAGATCAACAGTAACTGGTTAATAATGCCAAATATGAAGACAGTGTTAAAATGTCCCCATTATGATCAAGTATCTTAACCTGAGGTATATGGGGTGCCTTTAAGGGCTTAATAAAAGTTCTGAAGTTATATGGACACACACACACACACACACACACACACACACACACATTTCCCTCCTTGGGAAAATGATCAGTGGTGGGATATCACATTCAAAAACCACTTTTTTAGAAAGATATGTCATCATCCAAGTAATTAAAGAGATGAAGCACTGTAATTGCAAAGGCTACTGTGAAACTAACCTTCTAAATATGAAATCAGGAAATTTATGACAAATTTTTACATTTTATTTTCTTCAATTTGTTAGTGTGTCGATGAGTGTCTGCATTCTTCATCTGTTTTATGGGGACAGGTAATCATGGAGGCTGTGGGGTGGGGTGGGACGTGCTTCTCAGGTGGCCTTTGGTATAATTAGGAAAAGACATCTTTAGAAAAGTGATTTCTTTGTTTCTGTAATGGTAGCTGCAAGTGCTCTGCTTCCTTCATTTACCCAGTCATTCATCCATTCACTCATCCAACACATAGTAATAACACTGGTCAGGTGCCAGGACTGTGGTGAGCTCTTGGCTTTGATAAAAGTATGAGTTATGTCAGCTTTTAATGAACCTTCATCTGGAATACCAATTTGACTCTTGAGACAGTTTAGTTACTGATAATAACTGTGCCAAAGCCCAGAGACAAGAAGAGAGAAGAGTTTTCTTAGTTCAGCAACAAATATTCATTCAGTACTTCTTATAAGGCAGGCCCTATGAATTAGACAAATTACCTGCTCCCACTCTATCTTGCCTAATATCCTCATTCTGAGAGTTTGGGAGGCTGGTGGTATCTGTTAATGTATGGTATTTGGGGTGGTAAGAATGAGAAATGAGATAATAGCTTCACATTTGCCATAACTCCTCTTCTTCCATCCTAGGCCAACCTCTCAAAGTGTTAGTTTACTTATTACCTCTTCGCATACTCTTCCCCAGGACCACAGCCCAGACACACATGAAATCTACTGCAGCATAAGCAATTCTCAGCTGCAGCTGGAATGTCCCTGTCCAGTATCTCCAACCTCTTCCAGAAGGTGCAAGGTCTCCGTTCTTCCCTCCTTTTCCTGAACTAAGAGTCCCCATCATAAGAGGTGGGATAAGGATTCTGTTCCACTCCAGATGCAGGTGTCTGACAACCCATCTCTAGCTACTCTGCACATACTCTCAACTGAACTCTAGCACATCAATCATGTCTGAAGTGTTTTCTGTAAAATCTTTCACAAACATTTCTCTGTAAACATTTTTTCCTGCAACCGATTTTCTCCTGATTCTGTCTCTAATGGTAATGTGCAGAAAACTTCTCATTTAGAAAATTCTTTATAGAACATACAGAAACAGCCTTGGATGCTGATGTTTTAAATTGTTACTTTACATTTTTATGTATTTCAAGATTGCTTTTCTCTTAATGTGAGGACAAAAGCTCTGGGGAGGAAAATGAGAGAAAAGGAAATTGGCCTCATCTTTTTTAACATTCAGTGGCTTAAGAATCACTACACTTACACGCAACATTCTTTTATGAAGTCAGTGAAGACTGATTGTTTGCTGTGTGCCATGCCTTGTGCTAATTACTAGATACAAAATATTGAGTGAAATAAACAAGGTCTCTGCTATGATGGCACTTACTTTAATGGGGACATAGACTAAACACATCAATACGGCAGTACATGTTTAAGTTCAGTCTGTCAGTGACATTTTCTAATAAAAAGGCAGGATAAATAGTAAGAGGGCAAAGAAGTCAAGTGAGTCTAAGTGTGAAAAACCCACTGCATATGATAAGCCACCTGCTGTATTGATACTTCATAGTTCGTGCACTTTTAAAGTGTTGTTACCTTCTATAACTGCTATTCCAACATGTTTTTTGTTGTTGCCACTGGAAACAGTGGAACCCTAGCAAAGATCCAAATTTCCACATTCTGTTCTGGGCCCTAGCACTAATGATTTTTCGTGGCCTTTGGCAACTTACTTAAAAATTCTGTGCCTCAGTTCACCTGTTTATAAAACCAGGATGCCAAATTCAGCCCTGGAGAATGTAGCAGATGGCTCGGATAATTAAACATGATGAATGTTGCAAAATTATCTTGGAAAACTATGAAGTGCTACACAAACATTCTCTACGACACTTTTTGAAGTGGCATTGTTAGGAGGTATGGGGCAATCGGTTCTGTGTCTATGTACTGGGACCCTGGAATCAAAGTGTCAATGTCCAAAATGCATTCCTCATATCACATCTACCTGCACCTAGATAGGTTATCTTCTTTGTCTTATTATTTACTTGTACTGGGTTTTACTTTTACTCCTCTGTTCCTCATCCCCAAAATAAGAAAAACGACACCTTCAAGTTCTTACCATTTTGAGAATGAAGAGATATAAGCCAAATATTTACAACACTTAAAACAGTGCCTGATGCATGCTAGCTTTCAATACCTGTCACTTATTGTAGGCCTGCAGCCATACCACTGTGGCATCTGATCCCATCAGATCCCAGAAGCAAAACAGGGTCGGGTCTGGTTAGTACTTGGATGGGAGACTGCCTAGGAACACCGGGTGCCATAAACTTGGGAGAAGGACCCAGAAACCCACTCCCAAAATACAATCAGCTGTTGAAAACCCTATGAATAGCAGAGAAACACTTACAATAATATTTCGTCTGTTGTACGGAGGGTCGCTATGAGTTGGACACCAACTCAAGGGCACCTAACAACAATAACAATTTATTATACATTCTGTCTGCCTATGTGTACGAAGGCTGTGGAACGTAACATGGACATACATATTGAGAAATCAAGTAGATCTCCGGATTTCACCAGATATTTCTTAAGCACATCCAACTCAAATTGTTTCTTTTCTGCTGTTCTGTCTTCCTGTTCAAATTATTCTGCTAAAATGACCAATAAGCAATCTCCACAAGTTTGTGATTTGGCACAGAGGACTCAATCACAATTTTTACCCATCTGAGGTCTGCACTTCAGCGAAGTGACCCCCACAGATTTATCCTGGCCTATGATCTCTGCAAACATTTTGAATAATGACACAATCTCTCCCATCTAAAGTCTAAAGGAATCTTATTGTGATTTAATGACACTGGAACCACTCAATTTTCAATATAGTTAAACTGTCTCCATAGTAAAGACAGTCCCAGAGCTAAAATATGAAATTATCTTGGTACTCAAATACTCTACACTTTTGGTAACCCTTATAATCTTTTGATTCACAACACATGGGCCTTATTCCTTATATATATATATCCTAGGAAGCTGACTGGCAAGTAGAATCATACCAAAGAAATGAAGGAAATGAACTTGTTATGGTAATATTGGGGGCTGGGATTTAGCTCAGTTGGTAGAACGCTGCTCTGCAGTCTCTAAGGTCCCAAGTTTGATTCCCAGCACCACAAAAATGGGAGAAGGGCATGGCAATCCACTCCCAAGGCAGTCCCGAAACAATCAGCCATTGAAAACACTGTAAGGATCGCTATGAGTCCGACTCTACTCAACGGCACCTAACAACAACCACGGTAATATTGAGTTGTGCCAATATATTGGAAGAATTCATAAGACTATATAAGAAAATGTTTTCATTATCTTGGGGAGGTGAAATAACATAAGAAAAACACAAAGCCTAAAAGTCAGAAAAAGATCAGCTAATCAGATCTTCCATGACGTCAGCTCTTCCATGATGAAATGTACCATAAGCCAAGTGAAAAGACAAATGTGAAGGATTGAAAGTCTTTGTAAATAAGTGTCAGAGGACGAACACTCCCCAAATATGAAGAATGAAATATTTTATGAAAAGAAAGATGGGCATAAATAATAACCAAAAAAAAAAAAGCTGACAAAAGAGAAATATCAATACCTAGTAAGTATTGAAAGAGATGCTCAAATTTATTAATGGTTAGTGAAATGTTCAGGTTAATAAGAGGAAACAATCTATGTTAACCAGAGTGGCAAAATTTTTAAAATATGAGAAAATACACTGTGAATATATCTAAGATTAGAAATTGCCAGGGAATCTATGAAGAGCAGGGAGGAGACTAGAGGGAGGAGGAGGGCGCTGGGAACCTTGAAGGGGGAGGATGAGCAACATATGGAGTTAAAGGGGAGGGAACCAGTGCAAAACACAGGTTGTAATTCTATGAAAATCCCATATAAATTCAAGTAAAAAATCATATCATACTTAATAAACATGTACAATTATCTCTACACATTGAAATTATTGTTTGTAAAATATTTAAGGAGATGGAAGTATTAACAATCCTGATTTGATAATCACACAGTGCATATATGAAATGAATTATCACTCTGTACCTCATTAATATGTACAACCAAAATATTTAATAAAAATGAAATGTAAATAAATTTTGGGATAAACTGATATAGAAATCCTAACAATTTTAAATATTTAATAATTTTAACCTTATAAAACTGGTACACAAAGCCAACATCAGGTTTTGAAAGATAAAGTCCAAAACATAGTTTGGCCAGAATATATATAATGAGACTATGATTTGGCATCACACACTGAGTACACATACCTCTCAATTCAAAGTTGCTCTTCATGATTTCATTAGGTACATAAATATCCCTGGATACTTTATAAACATGTACTCATATAAAATATAAACAAGGCCAGGCATAGTGGTGCACAACTATAATCCCAGTGATTCAGGAGGCTAAGTAAGGATGACCACGAGTTTGAGGCAAGAGACAGGTTGCATAAACTTAGTACGACCCTATCTCAAACGAGGCTAACGATTTGATTATATAGTAGATTCTGTGCTATTTTATTCACGATAAAAAAAATCTTTTTAAAATGCCTAAAATGTTATCTAATCTTATAGAGGGTCCTGTGTAACATGAGGATTATTAAACGCATAAATACTATTATATCTCCTATTATTCATAGTCTAGAGGTAAAATTAATCAAGACTATTATATATTTCCACAAGACAACTTTTGGGCCCATGAAATATGGTGTGTATAATAAAAAGCCAGCATCTTAAGCAATAATAAATAAAAGTTGGGTTAAGTGTGCAGCCCAGTGGTGGAGAGCCCTGGATTCAATTCCCTAATTTCACACACACAAAAACAATTATATATACATGAACTGCCTTCCCCTTAATTCCAATTTATGAAAACATTTCTGAGTCAGCAGAAAAGATATCAAAACAATATTCATAAAAACTGCCAGCAGAAGAACTTGATCTTCAAATTAGTCTGCTCATGTGTCAAAAATGATAATTTATAAATGAATTATTCCACAAATTTATTGCTTATAGTCAATCCACATTTTTTCAAATTGAGAGGTATAATTTGCTTAATTGGGAGAAGGACCTGGCAATCCCCTCCCAAAAATCAATCCACCATTGAAAACCCTATGAACAGCAGAGAAGCACTGACAATAGTATTTCCCCTGTTGTACAGAGGGTTGCTATGAGTCGGATACTGACTCAACGGCACCTAACAACAACAACAACAATTTGCTTAAGATGCTGGCTTTTTATTATACACACCAAATTTCATGGGCCCAAAAGTTGTCTTGTGGAAATATATAATAGTCTTGATTAATTTTACCTCTAGACTATGAATAATAGGAGATATGATAGTATTTATGCATTTAATAATCCTCATGTTACATAGGACCCTCTATAAGATTGGATAACATTTTAGGCATTTTAAAAAGATTTTTTTTATCGTGAATAAAATAGCACAGAATCTACTATATAATCAAATCGTTAGCCTTCCTTATATTTTAATTTGTTTTCAACGGCAACATGTTGATTAACTAGTATATTCCAAAATATAATAATTTCCTTTTATGTTTGGTGAAAATGCAAATAAAATCACATATAATACTAACATAGCATATAAGCAGAAAATAAGTGCAATTGAAAGTTTTATTTTAGCTAACACCTCACTCATTTTTTAAGAGTTGTGGGATATCAAGGATAAAATTACTTATAACTCAGATGTTCTAGCCCTGACTCTGTCATTAACCACATCAATGGCCTGGAAAATATTGATTACTTATCTGTAAAATTGGATTGTTGAATTAGAGAATATGTAACCCACAATTCAGTTTACTTTCTTATAGCAGACAACAGGCGCTTTTCCAGAATTTGAAACATCCAAGCTGAGGCTTAAACTATATAGCTTTAATGATCTGTAATCATCCAGATGGTCCAATTTATTAGGTGCACCAGATTTGATCTTAGGTTGTTTTCCAGTCAAAACCGTAGATAATTAAACCTCTAAAATATACTCCCAACATTCTTTTGCTAAATTTTTAAAAGTGAAAAGAAGAAGAAGAAAAACAGAGCAATAAAACCCTCGGACTTTGACATGTTGGGGTAGAAGCAGAAGAAATTTCAATAATTAATGAGATTTGTTTTATAAGCATGATCTGTCATAGACTTTGCACTCAGTATTATATTTGCCGAGAGATAAATAGAACGTGTGTGCCTTTTCAAGTGTGAGAAAGACAGACGGGAAGGGAGACGTGACAGACAAGCAGAGAAGACAAAGGAATTAAAGAATTGTTTTGAATATATATACACACACACACACACACACACACACACACACACACACACACACACACATATTTTTTTGTGGTACTGAGGGTTGATCCCAGGGCCTCATGCTTGAGTTGCTTTGCAAGTGCTGTACCACTGAGATGCCCCTTCCCCAGTCTTTTTTCTTTCTTTCTTTCTTTTTTTTTTTACTTTTTAAGACAGGGTCTTGCTAAATTACTCAGACTGCCTCTGGTCTCGACCTTGTGATCCTCCTGCCTCTGCCTCCAGAGCTGCAAGCCGCTGGGATTACAGGTGAGTGCCACCATGCCTGGCTCTTATGTTGAGTATATTTTTACCAATAGTGATTAAAGGAATCTTTTCTCAAAGAGGTTTTCATCAATATAGTTTTGGTATATGGGATAATTCAAAAGCTTCTAGAATACATCTTGACGATAGTCATATTTGTAATAGGTTCCTTCCAAAGAGGAAGTAAAAATAAACAGGGACCTTTTCCTCTTTTCTTGTTTGTTTGTTTTGTTTATTGTCGTGCTGCGGATGAAAGCCAGGGCCTTGTGCTCTCAAAGGCAGGTCCTCTACCACTGAGCGAGCAACATGCCCAGCCCAACGAGGCAATATATGTAAAGCATAACACCTCACACATTTTACTTGGTGGTGTTTTCCTTTCAAGAAAGTGTGAAATAAGTTTGCACATAAGAAACTTACAGTCCATGCTTAAACCAATAGATAATTAGATCAGTTTAATAATATTGGGCTTCATAGAGTCAAATGTAAAGATCTCAGAGCAGGCTAGATACTTCATTGCTGCATTTCTTGTACTTTCATAAACAACTCCATCAAGCATTTGGATGGCCAGCCTAATCCTGGCACACTGAGATTCAGGGATATTTTAAGAAACACTTAACCAGTAGCTTTCTAAAGTATCAAAGTCATGAAACAAAGATTGAGAAACTCACTTGCTAGAGGAAAATAACAAGGCAATATAACTACATACAACCTTCTGGATTAGATTCTCAAATGGGAAAAGACTGGAAAGGCTGGTGAAATAAAGACTAAGTTACTTAATATGATTTTACCAATGTTTATTACTTAGTTTTGGTAAATGTGCCATCATTAGGTAAAACGTTGACATTAGAAAAGTTGGGTAGAGATCATGAGTGAACCCTCTAAACTGTCTTTGCAAAGCTCTGTAAGCTTAAACATTTTAAAATTTTTAAAAAGGTTAAAATGATTAGGTGGAATGTGAGAGCTGGTATTTCTTACTCGTGATCAGGCCTTTATTACCCAGCTCTATTTCCTTCATCACAATCTTTGCCATCCAAGCTCCTTTTATCATAGAAGGATTTCAGCACTGTCTCAAACCTACCTAAATTCTTGCATCCACACTATATGCCAAGGAAAATAAGAGGCAAAAATAGAAAATTTACAGTTCAGAGCCTGTCAGTATTGTTGGACAGAACTCATCCCAGCTAATTTCCAAGGACACAACATCTTTTATTACTTGAACAAATTAACCAGCAATGACAGTTTTATGGCAATTAGGTTATATAAACTTCTTACCATAAAGACACATCATTAGGTTATATTTTTAAACTTCCATATGCCACCTAAACTTAGGCAGAAAGAAACATGTAATGCAATCTTTATGACAGATTTCTTAAATTCACCGGTTTTCCCATTTCTCCTGACATTTTGTTGAAATTTGAATACTCTACACTTTGGCATTTGACAGGTTTGCTTCGACTAACTTTGTCAAGCAGGGGCATATGTTTTAAAATGGCAAACCATACCCCCCTTTCTTTGTGAGAATGGTGGGTCAATTTAACAAGACAGCTTGTTTTTAAAAATCTATAATATCAAAGAAATGTTAGTAGGCTATAATCTTTGCAAAACGACTTCTTTTTTTTTTTTTTAATCACTGAGACACTCCTCTGGGGTAGATGGGAGTGAGTAGGAGTGAGTTGAATTTGAAAGATTTTCACAGGGTAGAATCAGGCATTGTTCTATTTGAAATACAACCAGTGAATTCTCATCTGGGTTAGAAAACAACATCACAGCCAACAAAGGAAATGTATTAGCATTAAGAATCATGAACAGAGAGCAAGTGAGGAGGATCCATTAAAAATTGACTCTTCTCCCTGTTTCTCTCCATCATTCCTACTCCCTAGTCTCTATTTAAAAGATCTAAGTAAATGTTTCATTATTTCTCCAATTTCAAAAATAACAGGTACTGACCCCTTGGAACTTGGCTGAAGTTATCAACAAAATGTGATGGGAAATTCTTTCAAGTGTAAAACGCAAATGACAATAGACAACAAACCACTCTATCAGACACAGCATTTGCTGATGGTTCATTAGTGGTCTTTAAGAAGGGACTGAATCAGATTATGCCCCTGGAGTCTTTTGGGACTACCCTTCTGCTATCTCTGCAGCACTTTAAGACTATTCCAGAAGGACCAGAAGAAGGATTGGTGTCATAGTACCTGGGTTACAAACTTAAAACGTGTTCATAATTTCACAAATTATCAAGAATTTCAGAACATGCAGGAACTGAAGTTCCTTGACAGAACACTTGCGTAGGCTCTGGGTTTGACCTCTAGGATCAAAAAACAAAACACAACAACAACCACAACAACAGAACAGGACATTATGCTAGTGTGGCACTCTTCTAATCATAGGGCCCTGTATGGCTGCCCAGGTCCTACCACACACAGGAAGCCACCTCTGACAAGGTTTAACTCTGATGCAGACAGAGCGTGCTCAATGCTCATTTCTGTCACTTACTCAGATGTTTATCAAAGGTCTATGTGATGGTGTATTTGAGCCTCTTTATTTCTTCACCCTATGGAAACTTAAGATATCTAAGTAAAGCAGGTGGGCTGCGATTTAGCCCAGTTGGTAGAGCGCTGCTCTGCAGTCTCTAAGGTCCCAAGTTTGATTCCCAGCAGCACAAAAATGGGAGAAGGATGTGGCAATTCACTCCCTAGGCAATCCTGAAACAAACAGCCATTGAAAACCCTATGAGGGTCGCTATGAGTCAGACAGGACTTGAGGGCACCTGACAACAACAGTAAGTAAACCAGAATAATCACAATATTCTGAACTATACAAACACAGAGACCATCTGCTGTAATTCCTCCTTTCTATGAAGAACTGAATTGATGTCTGGTTCTCACCAGTGGCTCTGATTTAGGTCTTCTGACTCCAGATACAATGTTCTTTCAGTAATATCCTGGTGCAAGAGTAGGTTATTAATGGTTCAGGCTTTGGAATCAAACAGCCTGAGCCCAAATTCTGACTCATCACTTTGTATAACCTTAGACAAGTTGCTTACCTTCTCTGTGCTTCTTTTTTCTCATCAGTGAATGGGGATATTAATAATATGATTAAATCAACTACTTCATATAAATAAATCAAAACATCGACTGGCATACACAGAGCAATTAAGAAGCATTAGCTACTAACTTTTTATGTTTCACCTCCAAAACTATCATTTTTTGAAAGTCTATAGATGATATTGTAATGTTGATTAGTAGGTGAAATGAAAGCTAGAAGATTGAGTGCTTCTACAGCCAATTGAATAACTTTATAAAATAATTTATTTATTTTTACTTTTTTTTTTTTTTTTGTGGTACTGAGGATTGAACCCAGGGCCTTGTGCTTGCATGCTTTGCAAGTGCTGGACCACTGAGTGGCTCCCTCAGTCCATTTTTTTACATTTTTGAGACAGGGTCTCCCTAAATTATGCAGACTGCCTCTGGTTTCAGACTTGTGATCCTCCTGTGTCTGCCTCCCAAGTCGCTGGGATTACAGGCATGTGCCACCGTGCCCGGATCATAAAATAATTTTTATTAATAAGTTGAAGTGTACATGGAAGGATTATTCTTGAACATTATCCAAACTTTTAATTAAGAAATCAGATTAAATATATGTGACACTGTTACAAAAATCTTAATGGCATAGTTCTGTGAGAGATTCTGTGCTTGATTTGTTTAGAATTGGGATGCATTACATCACAGAGAGAAGGACTAAAGTAAAAAGGATGAAATTTCATAAGGAAATCTGACTCTACATAAAAATCATATGAAAGACACCTGATTGAAAAGTTGACTGAAGTCTGTATATGAAATCACAAGGCACTGCAATATCCTAGAAAGTAAAAACTACTTTTAGCATGTGGGACATACTAAATGACATGGCTGGATTTGACCCATGGGTCATAGTTTGCCAAGCTCTAATCTAAACATTCTTATATAATTAAGGAGCAGAGATTGCTAAAGCTTATATGAAGTAAACTCTATTATGTGAAGCTCATAAGAAACCACTTTAACTACTGGCATCTGATCTTGTCAGATCTTGGAAGCTAAACAGGGTCAGCCTGGTTAGTACTTGCATGGAAGACCACTTGGGACTACTGGGTGCTGTAGGCTTGGGAGAAGGACCTGGCAGCCCACTTCTGAAACAGTCAGCCATCAAAAACCCTATAAATAGCAGAGAAGTACTGACAATAGTGCTAGGTATGGCACAGTGTTTTGTCTATTGTACATAGGGTCACTATGAGTCAGAACGGCACCTAACAACAATAATAAGACAAATGCACGCTCAAGATCAACAAGTCTCCATAAATTTTACAGGGATAAAGCCATAAGAATATATTATCTGATGAAAATATAATTGAATTAGAAATTAATAATCCTACCACATACATTAAACTCCAATTTACCAGAAACAAAGTGATAGAATTCTAAATAATTCATGAGACAAAAACGAAATTACAAGACCAACTTGAAAATATTTTATGAATGATCATTTAAACAAATTACCATTTTAGGGAAGAAAGTGAGTCAGGGCTTTGAGAAAACTTTGGAGTTTTAAGCTGTTATATTAGAGGAAAGATTTCAAATCTGTGGCCCAATGCTTTACCTAAAAAAACTTAGGAAAAGATGAATGTATACAAAGGATCCACAAGAAAAAAACTCAAAAGAGCAGAAATCAACTAAATCAAAAAGAGAAGAGAGAAAACCAGAGCCAAAAGCTGGTTATTTGAAAATACTAACGAAGACTATCAAAGTCTAAAATACTATTAAAGACTGAATTTATCAAAAACTTTCTCAAAAGAAAACTCTAGCCCAGATATCTTCACTTGTGAATTTTGTCAAACACTTGAGAAGGAAACAGCAACAAGCTTAAGTATTTTCAGACAACAGAGAAGGACGGTCACCACCCCAAATCACTTTTTGAGGCCAGCATAGCTCTAAAACCAAATCTTGACCAAAGTATTGTTATGAAGAGATGTACTAAATATTTGGAGAATTTGTAGCTTCATGAACCAAATTAGTTCCATTTTCCCTTCCTCTAATTTTCTTTTGAGGGGTTTGAGGAAGAAGAGTGGGCCTAAGCGTGTGGGTAAAACAGAACAGAGCTCCTTGAATGTTGTTGTTGTTAGGTGCCGTCGAGTCGTGTCCGACTCATAGCGACGCTCATAGGGATTTCAATGGCTGACCATTTTGGGATTGCCTAGGGAGTGGATTGCCAAGTCCTTCTCCCATTTTTGTGGTGCTGGGAATTGAACTCAGGACCTCAGAGATTGCAGCGTGATGCTCTACCAACTGAGCTAAATCCCAGCCCTCATTGAATGTAGCAGATAATAAACAAACATGGTTAGCACTGGCTGTTCCTTATTCATCCAACCATCCATCCATCTATCCTTTCATTGCTCAATACATAGGCTTTGAATTCTAAGTATTACAGTCCTTCAAATTTATTACTTTGGACAAAATGATAGAGAAAATAAGCATGATACACATTGCATGGTGCATATAGTGAAGAAAGGAAGGTAGATATGGATAATACAATAGCACAAATAAATACTACAGTTGTTAAAACTTCTACAAAGAAGGAGCATAGGTACTTTGAGAAAGAGGAAGTAAGGAAAAATGAGTACTGATGTTAGATTTGAAGGTTATTAGGAGCTAGCTAATCAAAGAATGAAAGGAAACATAAGAATTAAGAATGAATCAGGAATATAAAATGGAAAGTCCAGGAAAATGTGTCAGGGAGATATGTCTTTTCTTTGATCACCTTTTTCCATATTCCACAGCTGATTCAAAAAGAGAAAACTTTATGTGGGTAGGAATATTAGACAATCATTTTCCATGTAGCATATTGTGCTTCAGAAATCCTCTTCAGATATTTTTGTTTCGTTTTTGAGCTATAGATGCACAACATGATGATCATAAAGCTTAATATATCAGAAATTGGCTCTAGAAAAAACAATCATTTAGATTATCCATGTAAAGAAGTAAAGATCTGAGTAAATTCTAGACATTCCTCTGGGTATGAGTTGGATCATTAACCACTGGGACTAAAAAACACTCTGACAGAGTGATCAGAACTGAGGATTTCACAGTACTCCAGGGCTGTCATCTCCTACTTGGCAAAGGAGAATTAGGAAGATTATCTGTCCTTTTCTTTCTATAAAAACTAATAAAGTATTCTCATTGTCTCAGATTTCCCAGAAGAGAGAGGTGATTAAAATGAGCATCACAAACAAGCTTTTGCTCATAATAAATTTCTTCCTTGCTCTTTAAAGATTGTTTTTTTAATAAAAGATATTTCATTCCAGTTCTCTCCATGACTTCCCAAACCTGGTAAAGTAAGTATGTGCTAAATTGAATACTAGCCACATTTTTTATGAGGTATAGTATTTTTTAAGCTGCATAACAATAATAGTGTGATTCATTATTGGATTTTCATAGAAGCACAATCCATATTTTGCACTGGTTCTCTCCCTCATCACCCCTGTACGTTGCTCATTATTCCCCTCTTGATTCTCCCACATCCACTCTAGTCTCCTCCCCCATCATGATGATCTTATCTTAGATATATTCAATTGTATATACACACACATTATATATGTAGATCTTACTCCTGCATAAGTTAGCACATACAATATTTCTTTTTTTGTGTCTAGATTATTTTGTTTAAAATGGTGATCTCCAGTTCGATCCATTTTGCTGCAAATGACATTATTTCAATCATCTTTTCTCCTGAGTAATATTCCACTGTGCATATAAACCACATTTTAAAAATCCAATCATCTGTTTATGGGCGTCTGTGCTGTTTCCATACTCTTGCAATTTTGAAGAGAGCTGCAACAAACACAGAAGTGTAGGTGCCCTGTGGTATGATGGCTTACTTGTCTTCCTTTGGTTATTGGCTCAGGAGTGGTATATATCAGCTGTAATTTGAAGTTTGTATTGTTTTTATTAACCAAATAAATGAATAACAACAGCATGGTTAAATTACTACCCTGGGAGTTTGTGACAATCATTTCACAATGTATACATATATTAATCCCTCACATGTCTGTCAGCTTGTCATGCTGTGGGGGCTTTTCAGATACCAGCAGGGCCACCCATGGTGGCCAGGTTGCAGCAGAGCTTTCAAACTAAGACAAGACTAGGGAGAAGAACCTGGCAGCCTACTCTCAAAACAATTAGCCATCGAAAACCTATGAGTAGCAGAGAAGCACTGTCAAATATAGCGCTAGGAAATGAGTCCCACAGCTGGAAGGCATTCAAGAAACAACTAGGGAAGAGTTACTTCCTCAAAGTAGAGGTGGCCTTAATGATGGGAATGGAGTAAAGCCACTGGAATCTCCATTTGCTGGTGTGGCATGACTCAAAATGAGAAGAAACATAGTGACTGCAACAATGACTCAAACATGAAAAGGTCATGTGCATGGCAATGATGGGTAGTGTTTTGTTCTGTTGTACATAGGGTTGCCATAAATTGGATCTGACTCAATGGCACCTAACAAAAACAACAACACTTAACAATATATTAGTACAAAGAATGGATATTCAGTTTCATTTGCTTGTTATACTTGAATAAAGCTGGGAAAACAGTTTTAAAAATCATTAGACTTTATAATTAGACTTTCAGGATTAAATTAATTCTAATCTCAACAATTCTTGAGGTGTTTTAAATTCTTTAACCTTCCATTTCCCCATCTGTCAAGTACAGATGACACTGTGCCTAACCAAGAGGCTATTGTGAGGCTGCACTGAAATGACTGAGGTAAAATGCTTCCTTGAAATTCATAGCACAAAACTGCATTTCAGCTGGTAGCTATTGCTAGCACTACATTGAGTATATGTCTCCACAATTTAAAAACGTTGTCTTGTTACACTTTAAAGAATGTTTCATTAATGTACCTTCACAATAAAAAAATGTATCTAGTTAGCATGACCTTTACTTAAAGTACTAAGAAAAGAATAGGGGAATTGAAAAATACAGTCCAACAACAACCCTACTAAGTGATTTTGATGTAATTGTAATTCAAAACAATCATCATTACTGAACTCAAGGCCAGTTCATTCTAAATGTATTTTTCCCATTTCTGTCCACCAATCTTTACCATTTGGCAATAAATTTGATTAAATGTATACTCAATTAGTACTTAATGTTAGAGCTTTAAGTATAAACATCTCAGAATTTATGGCTATAATAAATATTTATCTCTAAAGAGGGCAAAAAGAGGGCAAAAAGATCAATTAATCTAACAATGGCAATGGTTTTATTTTGATGAAATGTTAATCTTTTTATTTGTTTATCAGAAAAAAGCTAGAGAAACAAAGTGACTAGCAATGATTTAAAAGCTCTTTTACCCTGTATAGATATAATGATACTAAAATACCCATGTTGTTGTTGTTAGGTGCCTTCAAGTCAGTGTCCAACTCATAGCGACCCTTCCTACTACAGGCGAAACACTATTGTCAGTGCTTCTGTGCTGTTCATAGGGTTTTCAATGGCGGATTAATTTTGGGGAGTTGGATGCCAGGTCCGTCTCCCAAGCCTACAGCCCCTGATGTTCCCAGGTGGTCTCCCATCCAAGTACTAACCAGGCCTGACCCTGCTTAGCTTCTGATATCCAAGGGGATCAATGCCACAGGGCTACTGATGCAGGCAAAATACTCTTAGTGATATATTAAAGGCACTTTCTTCAACAATAGGTACTAAATGGGACTAGAGTTAGTACCTACCTCAAAATAGTTGAACAACTTATTGCTCAGTTTCACCTTCAGTGGTTTTTGTGACTTTATCATCTTTCCTGGTATACTTTTATTGCAGGTATAGCTCAGTGGTACACTGACTGAGAGTGTGATCCACGGGGAAGATTGTCTAGGATTAGATCTTGACTACACACTTTGTCAGCTGCGTGACCTATACTTAATCTCTGTGAGTCATTTTATTCTCATAGGGCTGATATATTAAAATGAGAGTGAATGTAAGGTATTTAACACATACTAAGTGTTCAATAAATTATAAATAGATATAGAAATGTGGCCATAGGACAAGTCACATAAAGTATCTAATATTTTCATTTAAATAGCTTAAATTACTTACCAAAAAGATGATTGGCAGGAAAGATGATCATTTCCAATAGAGGAACACAAAATTTAAGGGATTCCTAATTCCACTATTTTGTCCTTTGTTTTGAAAGGACCTAAGTCTAGACTGAACCTTAGTAAAATAAATGAATGTAATTGATGAATTTGCTGACCACCTGTCATACACAAAGCACTAGAGCAGATAAAAGACAATACAGGTCCGAACCCTTCCATTAAGAAGCCCACCATCAAGATTCTTAGCTGCAAACAACAGAAACTGGCTTGCATTAAGTTATTAAAATGATAATGCACAGCCAACAGAAGGCAAGAGACCTGTGTTGGAAGCTATGTAGTCAGGAACAATGTCCATATTCGTAGAGAAATGGTATGAAACGCCATCAGTGCCACCTCTGCTTGGCTGAGATACTGTAGCTCACTGAAGATACGATCAACACTGAGTTCTGACACCCGTGCACTGTCATGGCTGCTCTCTTCCTTAGGCTGGATGCTTTCAGCCACTAGTTCTTACACTATGAACTTCCAATTAAAAGTTATGTGATTGGTGGTGCCTTGACCTTACACCCACCTTCTAACTGTGAAGGTCTCAAGGGATGAACATCTGGCTTTTTAAGCTTCCGTTATGGGAAATGGATTCTGCCTTTCAAAATAGGGGATTCTTCAAGTATGTTGTTGTTATTGTTGTTGTTAGGTGCCGTTGAGTCGGTATCCAACTCACAGCCACCCTCATAGGGTTTTCAATGGCTGACTGTTTTGGGATTGCCTTGGGAGTGGATTGCCAGGTCCTTTTCCCACTTTTGCAGTGCTGGGAATTGAACTCGGGTCCTCAGAGACTGCAGCGCAGCGCTCTACCAACTGAGATAAATCCCAGCCCTCTTTAAGTACAGTGTTCCCAAAAAGGACTGGAGAAGAAAATAACAAATCTTTTCCAAAAGTATACAATCTACTAGGTAGTATTTAATAAGAATCAAATTATAATGGATAAATTATTTATAATGCCACAAGGAATGTGTTACAGATATAAACAAGGAAGCTATAAATACAACACTCAGGAACATGGGCTCTAAACTTAGACCAACCTGGTTTCAAATCCCAGGTTAGAAACTCACTGAAAACTACATTTTCTAAACTTATTGTGATCTATAGTTGTAAATGTGATCCAGGATAGGCCAGGCAGATATACTCGTTGGAGACTTGAATTCAGGACTGGACTGCATGGGGAAAGAGGCACAGCACACAACTTCTAGGATATTTGCACCGAGTTCCAAACAGAAATATAGTTTTGGCCTAGCAACTAGAATGGTGGTCACTACATTCAGCAGGTAGTCACAAAACCCCAGCAGGAGCAGTAGCTCCCTTGGCAATAGAAGCCTCTGAGACTCTGGGAGTCCTACCTGGGGACTCAGTCTACAGTCGATTTCCGTAGTCCTCCCAAGAATTCTGTGAACCAAATAAATTTCCTTCTGCATAAACTAGCCTATTTCCTTCAACTGAACCTGAATCAATACATTCACTTGCTGAGTTGTGAGCCCTTATGTAAGTTACACAAATTCACTAAGGCCTGGAGTCCTCATTTGTCAAGAGGAAATAAATATTAGTAGCTGGTACAGAAGGGGATTAGATGAGATCAACTCGGAGTATAGTTAGCATAAGATTAGGCACAAAGAAACACTCAACACATGGTGATTCCTACTGATGATGGTGAGAAAGATCAAGGAACTAATCATATAATACTCATGAGGCTGTCTGTAGTGGGGGTTGTTGATGCAGGAGCAGGTAGTAGACCCTGGAGGGTATCATGACAAAATCGACAGCTGCTTTGCAAAAATTAGCCAGCATTGTAGAAAGCCCATAGAAATAGAAAAGTCTTCAAGTGATAAAACAGGGAGCCAAGTTCAGAATCTGAAAAAAGTCTTCCTGAGCTGCAGTTCAATGGGCTGTAACTATCAAACGAAAACAATAGGAGTTGCCTGGAAGTGCTCCAGGAAAGGTCTGTGCATGTATTTATGCCCCTGGCTTATGAAGTTCACATCAGGCTTCATCGAGTGCCCTCCAATCTTCAGGAAAAATAATGTATCTACTGCTATGACATTTTTGCCTAATTAGGATAAAGGACAAAACGAAGCCCTGCCAGAATGAGACAGTTTTTACAGGATGGCAACATTGTTGGCACCTTTCCTGAGCCTAAAAAAAAAACCTCAATAAACAAGTTGTTACTTCTACCACTTTTGCCCTAAGAAATTTGCTGCACAGAAATGTATAATATGAAGTGAGGACCTACACTGCATTTTTTAGATAAAATGGGTAATTTTGAAGCAGGAGACAAGTTAGCAAGAAACTTAAGGTGGCCATCACATTCAGAAAGGTAAATACACACAATGTGGGTTTGGGGGCAGAACCTCATCAAACACCTGGTGTCCTCAGAGATTTAGCAACTCATTTAGTCATTAAGAAAAGGTTTCACTTTCAAGAACCCATAGTGGGAATCTGTATCCTTGTAATTGCTCCTTGCTGTTCTTTAAATCCAAAGCTATACATTATGCCAGTACATTCCTAAGCTTCACAGCTGTGGTTACAACACAGTCAGAGGGATGAGCTGTTCCAGGCTCTGAGCTGTGACTACCAAGTGGATTTAATGCAGGTGAGGAACGGAAGCTAATGGGTTGAGCATACCCGGGTTTTGCACAGCCCTTACGCCTGTGTTCTTTCAAGGTTACAGGGTAAGAATCTGAAAGGGCATTGTGTCTTCTGCTAAAAAACTTCTCCCCAATTTCTAAGGTTCTGGATGCCAAAAGGTGTCTGTTATTTAAAGGGACGTCTTGACCGCTGCCAGGATAATACAGTACGTCTGCACTCTGCCCTTTGGGCCAGCAGTTACTATGATATGCACAGGCGCTTCATAAACTATTCAGCCTAATGATGTGTAGCAGGAAATGAACCAAGCAAGTGGATTTTCACTTGTAACAGCAGGAAATACTAATTCAATAACACTATGGACGATGCTTCTTTTTGACTTTTTGTTGTTGTTGTTAGGTGCTGTCAAGTCGGTATCCGACTCATAGCGGCCCTCTGTACAACAGGGGAAACACTATTGTCAGTGCTTCTCTGCTGCTCATAGGGTTTTCAATGGCAGATTGATTTTTGGGAGGGGGTTGCCAGGTCCTTCTCCCAAGCCTACAGCTTCTGGTGTTCCCAGGCGGTCTCCCATCCAGGTACTAACCAGGCCCGACCCTGCTTAGGTTCCGAGATCTGACGGGATCAGATGCCACAGGGCTACTGCTGCAGGCTTTGACTTTTTAATTTAGGCATAATAAAATAGTGATTTCCTTTGCAAATATAAAACTAGTTTTACTTCAGTTCTAATGTTCTTTGTGTTGTCTTTCCATTTTAGTGAATTTGAACTCTGAATATAGCTACCTAAAGAAATGGATATGATCAATTTTGTTATTCTTACCAATGGAATGGTGAGTTTTACAAGTGATGGTATTTAAGAGCAGAAGAAAGTCATTTGTCTGATTCTGACACCATATAAGACAGATACCCTATATCGCTATCACATGTATCCAATAAATAGAGTGTGTACACTGATTCTAATACTCCTTTAGGGTTAAATGTTTATGATTCTAACCCACCTATCTTAAATTAGGAAAAAGTCCATAGAACGTATGAGTCTTCACACATGCTTTTTGTCCCTGCTCAACCACTGAGCCGTATGCCCAGCCCATTTTTTTACTTTGTGTTTTAGGAGAGGGTCTCACTAATTGTGCAGGCTGTCTCTGGCTTCAAACTTGCAATCTTCCTGTCTCTGGGATCAAAGGCCTGCACCATCTCACCTTGATACTAGTAACGATTTCCCTAAAATAAAATAAATATTAGCAATCTGGAAGATAAAAATCTATAAGTTTTAGTTCAGGTCCATGATAGACAGAGAGACATAGGACACTAAATATCTGTCCAGTGGAAATCTCAGAAGGAGGAAACAAAGAATTTTAAAAACGGTGAAAATGTAAATGAGATGATTTCTCTCTCTCTTTCTCTCTCTCTCTCTCTCTCTCTCTCTCTCTCTTTATTTATTTATCTTTCTTTTGCTGTACTGGGAGTTGAACCCAGAGCCTGGTGCTTTCATGCTTCACAAGTGCTGGACCATTGAGCTTCACCCCCAGACCATTTTTAAACTTTTCCTTTGAGACAGGTCTCACTAAATTACACAGAGTGCCTCTGGTCTGGAACCTGGGATCCTCCCACCTCTGCCTCCCAGGCCGCTGGGATTACAGGCGTGCACCACCGCGCGTGCCTAAAATTTCTCATCACTGGAGGAAAATAAACTACTTCAGATTGAGAGGAATAAGACACATTTTCATTATGTATTAAGACACTTTTTTATGTCTAATTCATACTTTTGAATGATGGAAGAACTTAAAGGACAGACATCTTCAAATTGAGACATACTATGAGATCAGAAGCAGTGCCTGGTGAAGTGCCAGAAGTTCTCAGCACACACCGAGGACTAGCCTATCATCATCCGGGACTAATAACTACTAGATCATAACCACATTTCAACAAAGTGTCTCTAGAAATCAAGAATGGTAAGGTAAATCCCTCACTTCCACAATACTAGCTGCAATCCTAGAAACTATCAAAATAGGACAGGGATGCAAATTAAATTTGCATGCACTTTCTCCATGAGGCATTTGCAATGATCTTTGCTTTTTCCTTGATAAATAATTATGACTGTGCCTCACAGGAATTTCGCAGGAAACGTTTACTAATTGCCAGTAATTGACGGATCACCTATAATTCTGAGTAGCTTCATTACTTAGCACCTCCACTCTATTACTCCCCTTTCACACACATATATCAACAGACAATGCACATGTACCTTCTCTTGTGTTGTACTTTAAGATCTAAAAAGTTTAGATTACTTAGAAACACAGAAAAATGTTAGGGTCTTAGTCTTATTCTGCATAGTTACAGCTGTAAGGTATATTCCTATGAGAAAACTTTGAGAAACAAAAGGTTGCTAGTTAAATAACAACAGACCATCAGCAACACACACACACACACACACACACACACACACACACACACCAAAATTCTACTTGAAATCTTAGCAGGGATGTGATTTTCATCTTCTCATAAATAGCACTGCTCCTAGAAGTATAGGATGAAAGGACCTGCAATTTCACATAAACTAGTGCTTCGCTAGTTGTCCTTTAATTAAAGTCCTTCAATTTTTGCTGGTGCCAAATAACCTTCAACCCACAGGTTGTTCAGAATTAACTAATCTCTTCACTTGCCCAATGGAAGAATTCCTCCATTCTCAGGAAATTATTTTACAGAATACAGCAAAACATCTGATTTTTCATGGGCTATAATTGCTGTGAGCTTTTCCTTTTTTTTTTTTTTTTTTTAACTTTCCAGATCCAAACTGTCTGTTGGTATCTTTTACCATTAGTCTAGTTTTGCCCTTAGGGCAGACACAATCTGTTCTCTTCAGAGGAAATTCTGCAATTATTTCAAAATAGCTACTCTACTCAAATGCTGCATTCTCTACTAACTTAAATGTTCCTTCCTCAATGTAAATGTGCTTTCCCACCTTCAATTCCAGTTTTTTCCTGCTGATTCTTCAAACTCAATTGTTTATATATTATTTAGAATATAGTTTGGTTGTTCTGATTGCTAAATATTCCTCTCAATATATTGTGAGTCTAATTGAGCACAATATTCCATGTGTAATTTGGTAATGATAATGATGATGCTATAATGACAAGAGGTCCTACTTATGGATATATTACAAAATTGCACAAAAATCTACATCTTGTTTATTTTATCACCTACAAAGATCACAATATTTTACAGATGAGAAATCTTATCTTGAAGAATCCGAGTTACCAGTTAACTTGAGGAAGTCATACTAACCAGGTCTATATATACTGAAAAATAGCCCTCATTACTCTCCCATTTACTGCAGACCTCCACCTGCTCACTACCCACTTCTGACATAACTCCAAGGTTCCACAGATTGATCCTTAGGGAAAAGAAATATAATGTACTTTTATTTCTTCTAAGTTCTCAAAAATATTACAATTATTATAATTATATTAGCTAACATATAGCACAGCCTGGCTCCAAGATATACTAATTCTTTGCTATACTAAATCTGTACTCAATTCCTTCAATACTTAAATGCAAAATTTATGTTAATCTCTTCAATACAATTTAAAATAAAATTGTTGAATAAAGAAAATATAGCCTTTATTCTGTTAATAACATAACAAGAAGTTGTTTTAGGTCATCCAGATTGGAATTCAGAATTCAGTAGGACAAAAATAGGCATATCTCTCTTTTCTGCTTCTTAAAGCACAATGAATATCTCCAGAAAGACAGATATTTGTACAACTACTCACATACTCACAGAGATGCTCTGTTATATCCACCAAGGAAATTGGAGATAATCAGCAAGTGATGGCTTTCTTTGGACAGTGTAATTGTTAACAAATCCATGGATGAATTATATTCAGAATGGACTATCCTCTCACTTCATCTAAGTGTAGATGTCAAAACATTTTAAAATATTCATCTTTGCATTTAGAAGCTAATTGTTAATTCAACAGGCAAAACACTATTGCTAGCGCTTCTCTGCTGTTCATAGGGTTTTCAATGACTGATTGGCTTTCGGGAGTGGGTTGCTGGGTCCTTCTCCCAAGCCTACTACACCTGGCGTTCCCAGGTGGTCTCATAGCCAAGGACTAACCAGGCCGGACCCTGCTTAACTTCTGAGATCTGATGGGATCAGATGCCACGGTGGTACAGCTGCAGGCATTTTCTCTCTAAGCTTATTAAAATGCCTGGTAAATAATTGTTGTTGCGATAAATTCTTAAAGAATGAGCAAATTCTTGAGAGAACTAGTGAATGAATGAACAATGAATTCATTTGTAATGTCTTCCCACTACAAGCTGCAGAGAATTATTTTACCCCCTCTGGAACTGAATCTATATACTCACTGCTGATATGTTGACAGGATTTAGCGTTGTTAGTATTATGGTCACTTTCTTTTGAGAGAGGGAAGGAGAAAGGAACCAAAAAAGGGAGGAAAGGAGAGAAAGAAAGAGGAGGAAGGAAGTGAGGGGGAAAGAGAGGGACACAGAGGGAATGATGCCCAGGATTTGCTTAAAGGAAAGAAGCGGATTACTAAGGTGGAACATTAGACATCAACCGGGAACTAGTTGTTTATGGGATAAAAGTTAAACTTTGTAAAATATGATTAGCTATCTATGTACCTATCTATTTCTGTATAGGCAGGGGCTTTGCTGAACTTGTATCCCCAGCCCCTTTTTTAGTTTTTATTTTGAAACAGGGTCTCACTAAGTTGAACAGGCTGCCTTTGGCTTCAAATTCATGATCCTCCTACCTCAGCATCTCAGGTTGCTGGGATTACAGTTGGGTGCCAAAGTGTCTAGCAAGCTCTCTACTTCTAATAACAAAGCCCAAATATCACATATACTTCTTATTAACTCAATACCAGATGTCATTCTCTAGAACAATGATTTTCTATCTGGTGAAATATGGGTAAGTGTTAATTTCCCTTAAGGACAAGCTATTTTCCCAATTTTTAGAATGGAGGGTTAGAATAAGGCTTTATTAATTTGATCTCTCCAAAAGCAGGGCATTTATTTTTACTGATCCAAGCCAACTATGAATGACTACAACAGCATATAACTTCTTAAATGAGATATGAAAAGTGTGATGAATTATGTTAATTTTAAAAGATTCATGCCAAAATTATAATTTAATAACATCACAAAATTCTTAGGCATTACCCATGTCCTGAAGACACATTTTATTTTTTATTAAAACAAAAAGGCTTGGTGAGTTATCTGAGAGGAATGTGGGAGGCATTAATGAAGTAAGATCAGTGAATGTGCTTCACGTATGTATAACTACTATTATTTAAAATTTCAGTAAAATTTGACTTCTAAAAATGTTCTTATCACAAAAATCCATGAATGATATCCAACAATATGCTCTTTTCAAAATATCCATATGTCAACAATTTGACACTGCCTCATAATTTGGACTTTGAGGACTATTGTATCATACATGATACCATAAGTTAAGAAAATGCAACATGCAATATTATTCTAAAGATATTTACATAAAATTAATCATTGAAATCCTATAGGCCAATTTCATTAACTAGTTCTATAAGACAAAGATCCAATTTGAAAATAATGGTGACTTGGAAATACAAGCATGCAATCAGTTTTTTCAAAAATACATGTACCTTTAATTATCTCTAAAAAGTATCTTTTGAAATGGGCAATAATATCCACAATGTGTCATAAATGCTTTGTTTTTGTCAGAGCAGTGACTTGGAGTCACACTGATTGCCACAACTAAAATTCCTCCCAAAGGCTGAGAGTGTTCTCACAGTAGCCCAGCTACTCATTATCTAGAATACTGGATGTCAAATTGTCAGCTTCCAACTATTTGGGGGACAAAGTATGAAAAACACTCGAAAAGACTGATGGAGAAAAAGGGGCAAAATGCTCTTCCACCTCAAATCACTTCCCTTGTGACCTCTGAAATGGAGACAGGTTATGAAACCAACATTTCAACCCACCTAACGGGGGAGGTGACTGACTCATCAATATGGCAGCTAAAACCATGGCCCAGAAAAGGAGCCATACTGCAAAACAGGTCAGCAACACACACACACACACACACACACACACACACACACACACACACACACACATCTTCCTCATATGGCCATCAGCAATAATGTAAGCTTTAGACACTGGAAATAGTGCCTCAAAACAAAAACAGAAACCATTCCACTAATCCGTAGTCTACAAATATTTTGACTAATTTTGAAGCCCACATTTACTGAAGCATTACAAAAAATAAAGTTTATGAAAGGCAAAGACAACAATTGGGACATATTGTGACATCCTACTACCTCTACTTATTTTCTCCAGCCTGTCGTAACTATTTGCATCATTTCATACTTTAAATACTAGAAACAACCCTTGGTCCCCTTCTATTCTAGGCTCTTAGCACCTTTCTTTTATTGTCAACTTATTTCTTCCCTAAATATCTCCCCATTTATTTAGAGGTGGGAGTAAGAAGGTGGAAAGAGGCTGCCAGTGCCTCCCTCTACCAAGTCTCATGTCCCCCCAAAATCATCGCAGGACCTTTGCTCTGGACTTGGGCCAGTGTAGAATGCCTCTGCCTACAGAGAACTCTAAGCAGAGTTCAGTCTGGCTGGATTCTCAGAGACACTTACAGCTTTCAATTTCCAAAGTGCAGTTTTGTTCATCCAGTGGGTACCGCCTTAGGTCCATCATGCAGGCAGCCGTGGTTGTGATTCTGGAAGAGATATGGAAATATATGCTGTCAGCAGGTCCATATCTGGAGTTGGTTTTAAATCCATGTACTGAAAAGGACAAAACTGGCCCTCTTGGAAACTAGGATTTAGCCTAAGGTCTAATGAAAAGGCCTACAGCCATACAAGTGTGGCGTCCAATCCCATCAGATCTCAGAAGCTAAGCAGGGTCGGGCGTGGTTAGTCCTTGGATGGGAGACGGCCTGGGAACACCAGGTGCTATATGCTTGGGAGATGGACTCTGCAACCCATTCCCAAAAAACAATCAGCCACTCATAACCCTGTGAATAGCAGAAAAGAACTGACAATAGTGTTACCGGGCTCGGATTTAGCTCAGTTGGTAGAGTGCTGCTCTGCATTTTCTGAGGTCCCAGGTTTGATTCTCAGAACCCCCAAAATGGGAGAAGGACAGGGCAATCCACTCTCCAGGCAATCCCGAAACAATCAGCCATTGAAAATCCTATGAGGTCACTAGGATTTGGACATGACTCAATGGCACCTAACAACAACAACAACAACCAAAAAAAAACTAATGAAAAGGGATGCCGCACCCCTGATGACTCTTTTCCTTTCCAAGTCTCAGGCTGACTCATAAAACAGACTGGACTAAATCAGTGTTTCCTGAAGTTGGGCCCATTAACTGGGTGCCCAAATCACAGGACAGTATTTGTTAGACAAGCAGTTCCCATGCTTCCAGAGTGTCTTCAGGGTGAGCTGAGGTAATCCCAGGACTCTCTGAGTATCATAGGTGACTAATGACAAAGAACATTCCTCTTCTCCTATTGGTTTTCTCCCTCCTTTTTCAAGACCATAAAATCTAATCTTCTGTTAGTCTTAGTTTTGAATAATCACTTTCACTCTTCTGTAAATAGTATAGTACTTTGCAAGCACTTTAATATAACACATATTCAGCCCTTTATCTGTCACTGGGTTTGTTCTGTCCCAAGTAATCTAATAGCCTTGTGAGTCCTTAGAGTGTCTCCCATGGGCTGTCAGAGCTATTTCTTTAGAACAATGGGTATCTTTACTATTTTATTAGGGAAAATGAATATACCCTTTCATTTGTCTTTGTGTTTCTCTGTCATCATTTTTCACTAACCCCTCCACTGAAGATCTATGAGGAGCTGAAAAACATACAGTTACAAATGACTTAACAGTATGTGTTTCCTGATCAGTGAAGCAACATAAGTTCATGAAGGAACACAAAGTTCTAGAACACAACAGCTTAGTATAAATTTTAACTTTAAAGAATCAGAGTGTCCAACACATGTTTGTCTCTGTAAAAATTTAAATCTGCAGCAGCTCGGGAGGCAGAGACAGGAGGATCACAAGATCGAGACCAGAGGTAGTCTGCATAACTTAGCGAGACCCTGTCTCAAAAAAGTAAAAAATAAAAAATGGGCTGGGGGTGCAACTCAGTGGTCCAGCACTTGCAGAGTATGCAAGCGCAAGGCCCTGGGTTCAGTACCCAGTACCGAAAAAAAAAAAATGAAATCTGAGAAGGACAGTAAGAGCAGAAATTAGTGTTTTCGTTTCACCAAGTTGGACCTACTAAATTGACAGAGAAGTAGGACTCAGCTCCAGCATGGCAGAAATAGTCCACAATTAGACCTTTTAAAAAACTGAAAATGCCTTGGGCGGAGCTTAAACCAGTAACCCAGGTGGTCTGAGTCCGTGGAATTCCTCCCTTGGGTATAAGAGTCTCACCCCTTGTGTAGATTGGAAATGTGTGATCAACTTAATGTAAATAATTCTTGTCTCCTTGTTTTGATTCCTTTTTTGTTATGGTTTGAGCTTCATTAGTTTGTACTTCCCTTTGTTTATAAGAAAATGTCCTAAAGCTGATGTCCATCCCGACTCCTTCCTTCCTTTAATGAGTCCTGTTGGCTGCTCTGCTGTAATTCCTGACCATCTCCACAGCTCCTCTGACTCAGTCCCCGTGGCCTCACTTCCAGGCCACTGCAGGTGCAATGTCTCCCAGCCTCTCCATTTTCTCCTTGTCATCCATTTGTTATTGTTGTTGTTAGGTGCCATTGAGTTGGTATCCAACTCATAGTGACCCTGCATACAACAGGGGAAACACTATTGTCAGTGCTTCTCTGCTGTTCATAGGGTTTTCAATAGCAGATTGATTTTGGGAAGTGGGTTGCTGGGTCCTTCTCCAAAGCCTATAGCACCTGGTGTTCCCAGGAGGTCTCCCATCCAAGTACTAACCAGGCCAGTCCCTGCTTAGCTTCCGTGATCAGATGCCACAGGACTACAGCTGCAGTATCATCCGTTATACGCACAAAAAATATCAATTTGATTTTATTGCTTCTCTGCTTAAAATTCTTAGTGGCTTTTCCAAGACAATCCAAAATCCTGGCTATGGCCCATGATGCCTTGAATACTCTGCCCCTTTCCTTCCTTCTTAATATCATCGCATACCATGTTCTCACTCAGTCTCTCAGCCTTTGCATCTGTTCTCTCTGCCTAGAATATGTGTCTCCCTGATATCCACAGAGCCCTCTCTTCTGGTCTTTCACCTCAATTCACTTCCCCCAAGAAGTCCTTCCCAAGCATCCCACTCAAAGTAATTGGCTTTAATAATGTTCCATCTTAGGTTTGTGTTCATTTTCTTCAAGCAATTACCACACTCTGGAACTATCTTGCATATTTACTTTTATTCTATGGATTTCTTCTAATAAAGCTAAGCTGTTTAAAGGCACAGACTCCGTACCATTCCCTGCTAAGGCGCTCCATACATATTTGCTGAATGACAAATAAGGACACGAATTTTTTATAAGGCAAACAATTAGTTTTGCTCATTATACATCTTTGTATCTGGAGGATTACTTTATTGCATTTTTGTCTTTTTTAGCTTAAAATTATATTTTGTCAGCTTGTGGAGATTCTTTTATATTTTTAACAATAGATAAATTTTAATCCATTTAAATGACATTGCATAATAGTACTAGAGTTTATCTTATTAAACTGTTTCTGCTCTCAGTGAGATTTGCTAATTTCTGTATTCTATGAATTCTATTAAAATTAACATTTATATTTCTTTTCTTTACTCAATTAAACATTAACAATTTATTTTGGCCATGTGATACTTGGGTGAATTTCTCACTGGGCCACTGATGGTTCGTTTATTTGTTTGTTTGCTTCTCTGCATTTATGTGTAGACACTGTATGACATGCCACTAACATACAGAACAAAATTTTCAAAGGAAATGAAATTATGGACAGGATGGGCATACCAAACACTGGTACTATTCACATAAAGTGGCAGAATTAATTCCTATCTCCAGAAACTAGAGAAAATTAGCTTCACCTGATAAAATGAATACAAAAGACATGAATGTTACAAGGTATATGTACAATAAAAAGGGGCAGACGTGAGTGCAGAAGGTCCCCCTGTGTAAATGCGGTGGTCTGCACTCACTAACATAGGTGGTGGTTCAGCCTTTCACTGATACATATTCATGGCAATTAACATTTCTGAACTAGTGCTGTGCACAGTTCAGAAAAACAAATTGGCTAATGCTGTTACAGGAGCAATAAAAGGAGCAATACAGGAGATTTTAAAAATAAAGTAGAAGAATAGTTTTTTCCCAACAAGAATGTATATTTATACTGATGTTTTACTGTATTTTTAATGGTAAAATAAACTTCATAAAGCTAACTGATATTATAAATATTTTCTAGTCAATATTTACAAAGCACTTGTGTTGGCTATTCCTTGTCCCCTTAAAATTTGGGGGACAAGTTCATCTATTTGGAATCTTCATCACACAGACTAAGATAAGTCATCTCAGACAGGTCAATTATATCCTTTGACACTTGAAGAAATTTGCCATTGCGATATTTTGTGGGATGGATGATAAAAGTAGGAAGGGATATTTGTAACTCATGAGATGTCCTGCAACTATTGTTATTACTACCTGCTAGTGAAAGGATAGTCTACAGCCACACCACCCTGGTGTCTGATCTCCTGAGATCTCTGTAGTTAAGCAGGTTCCAGCCTGGTTAATACTTGGATGAGAGACTGCCTAGGAATACCGGGTGCTGTAGGCTTGGGAGAAGGACCCGCAGCCCACTCCCAAAATAATCAGCTGTTGAAAACTCTATGAATGGCAGAGAAGCACTGACAATAGTGCCAGATATGGCACAGTGTCAGGTAGTGTTTAGTCTGTTGCACATAGGGTCGCTATGAGTTGGACCCAACTCAAAGACATCTAACAAAAACAATGAGAAGATATCATGGTCACTCATTTGACTACATTATCTGATAATATAAAAGTAGCTGTAAGCAAAAATGACAAATGGTAGGTCACTCACACACTTATATTACAAACAAAGCATGCATATAAATATGAATATAAATTGCTTCCTACCACATAGATATGCAAAATACATAGTTGCTCCATTTGTGTGTATGGAACTACATAGGATAAACTATATACTGATGTGTGCTAAACCTGGATATTTTTCCAAGTCTTTTGTGAGATAAGGAAGCACAACTGTTTTTATCATATTCGTATTTCAAGCAAATGTGCCTAGAATAAGTTACCAACTCAAGTTTCAAATAATAATAATAACAATGAAACAAAGGCACAGCTATGATCATAAATATTCTCTAAGAATTTTGAAGCAATTTTCTATATTAAATGCCGAATTTAAGTTTTGTAAAAATTCTCAATTAAATTTGAGGGTCAAAATCAGTTTTTACAAAAGTGGCTACCCTAGAATGTATCTTCTTCAGAAAAGTTCAGTGATAAATATCTTAAGTCTATTCTTTGCGTCATTTTGATTTATAACAGGGCTGCAATTCTAAGGAATAAGTCAGTATAATAAACACAGTTAATGGGCTTTTCATGAACATGCCTTTCTGAATCCCAATAAACGTCCTTAATGGGCATTAATTCCATACCATTACCAGAAGTCTTTGAAGTGCATCTAAAAACCCATTGTGGAAGTTTCCTGATTATGTTTTAAGACTGACCATTGTGAAATATATGGAGACAAGTCTGTCTTCAATCAAAGGAAGCAGTCAGTGATGACTCCAGAGTGTGTCTTATTTATCTGTGGCAAAATTTCTATAATTAAAAGTGGAAATATGCCTTCTATGAGTCTAAATTGTATTGAATGATGAAGGCTATCCTTGAGAACTGCCAATATTCTGCATGGACTAAGAGATACTTGGATAAACTTTTTATTGCTTAGCCATTGCCATTGTCATCCAAAAATGACTTAAACGTTAGATACTAATGTAGAGCAAGGAAACCAAATACACAACATAGCCTAAAGCCTCATTAAAGGGATCTGCCAAAATCAAGAAATAACAACAGTTCAACCAGGATTTTGTACCAAAGACGTAGCAGATACTTTACAATTTTCCTGATGCTATCATACCATTCAATGCACCACCAATAGCAATTTAGAAATTTAATGCAATCCTCATTAAAATTCCAGTGACAGACATCACAAAAATGGAAAAACTAATTCAAAATTCATATGGATACACAAAAGACCACATACAGCCAAAACAATCTTAAGCTGCAAAAACAGTACAGAAGGGATCACAATCCCGAACTTTATACTACAGGGTTATGGTAGCAAAACTTGTTTGGTGCTGTCACAAAAATAGGCCACAAGACAAGTGGGACCGAATTGAAGATCCAGAGATACACCCACGCAACTATAGCCACCTGATCTTTGACAAAGGGTCCAGGCACACATATTAGAGGATAGCCTCTTCAACAAATGGTGCTGGGAAACTTGGATTTCCATCTGCAGAAAAATGAAAACAGACCAGTACCTCTCAATTTGCATAAGAATTAACTCAAATGGATAAAAGAAGAAAAAGATAGGAAACATACTCCAATACATAGGCATAGGAAAGCATTTCTTTAAGACTCCAATTGCTCAGGAAATAGCACCAAGAATTGACAAATGGGATTACATGAAATTAAAAGCTTCTCTACAGCCAAAGAAACCATCAATAGAGTTAAGGAAGAGCCCACTGAATCAGAGAAAATCTTCACATCCTACACATCTGACAGAGGACTAATTTCTAGAATTTACAAAGAAACTCAAGAAAGCAAATCCCAAAATAGCAAATAATCCAATATACAAGTGCGCAAAGGAACTGAACAGACAGTTCTTGAATGAAGAAGTTCATAAGGCTATGAAGCACATGTAAAAATGCTCAATATCCCTAGCCATTAGGGAAATGCAAATCAAAGCATATCTGGGATTCCACCTAACCCCAGTAAGAATGGCCAAGATCAATAAAACATATAATAACAAATGCTGGCGAGCTTTCAGAGAAAAAGGAATCTTCTTGTGCTGTTGGAGAAAATTTAAATTGGTTTAACCATTTTAGAAATCAATATGAGATACCTCAGAAAACTAAAAATACAACTGCCATATGATCCAGCTATACCACTACTGGGAATATAGCCAAAGGGAGATGAGTCATCATACCACAGACACCTACCTCTCCATATTCAATGCTGCACTTTTCACAAGAGCAAGGATATGGAACCAATCAAGGTTCCCATCAACAGAAGAATGGATAAAAAATTATGGTACATAAACACAATGGAATACTACTCAGCAGTAAAAGGAAAATGCAATAATGTCATTTGCAGCAAAATGGATGGAACTGGAGAATCTTAAGATTCTTAACAGAATCTTAAGTATCATCTTAAGAGAACAAACTCAAACTCAAAATGAGAAATACCATATGCTCTCACGCATATGTGGGAACTGAATCTTACCTAAAGGAAGAAAAAATCCTATGTACAAGTTGATATACCAAAAATGCACAATTAAACTTAGTGAAGAAGGAACAATATAAATAGTAGAAAGAAGGAGGGAGGGAAGTAGCAGAGGGAAGTGATGATTACAGACGGTAGACGGGGAGGAGAATCAATGTAAAAGGATAAAAAGGGAGAGGATAATCTCAATGTAAACAATGCAACTTCATGAGTGTATTGGAAAGGTAGGGGAATATAACCCAAATATGCATTTGAGTCTGACTAAATATTAGTCAAAAAGTTCCATAAACCTTGTGAGTTGATAAAAAATGTAACCAAAGATGTAACCAAAGATGATGTAATAGTTGCATAATGGAAAAAGCCAATGCTGTATTACTCTGTAGCCCACCACCACTTACCAATAAAGGGGAATAAAAAAGATCTAATGACCTTTCGTGATAGATGCCATGCAAACTGAAAATAATATTTTGTTTTTTCAATAAAAGGAAAAATTTTAGAAAAGGAAAGAAAAGAGAAAATGACATTTTGATCCAAGTTCGGATATGACCAAAATAGCTATTAAGTAACAACAGATGCCTTTCTTTGTCAGCAAACACAAACAGACTCAATCATAATCAATGTGACTCGCTTTAGATCTTTAGGAGGAAATTCGGGAGTTGGAAAACATGGACACACACGTGCCTAAAGACGTGAGAATCTTGTTAGGATTTCAACCAGAGGTTATGAGCAAGTCAAAAATGTGATTTTGAACTTCTACTTTGATTTTTTCATCTAGAGGGCCATCCGATTATTCCATTAGAAAAAAAATATTTTTTTCAACATCTTGAAAACAACCTCAAAGATACTTTAAAAACCTTTGCTTTCCTATCCTACTGTAAGACTTGACACTATTCTATGCCTTTTGAACAAAATTTTGAACATTTTGAACATTTAGAACATTGGGAGACTAAATTAATTTCTCACTTATAACTCTATATAATAGGCTCTTGCTATGTTTTAGATTAGGTAGAACATTGCTTTAGGAAGAAGGTGAAGTCTGCTTTGGTGTTCTAATAGTAATCACAGCCAATGTTAAATTGATCATTTACTAATAAGTTCCTAACACTAGTGTTGTTGGAATGTGTCTTCTACGTCCAATTATTATTCTCATTTTGTAGATGAGAAAATTGAGGCAGAAAAAGGTGAAATAATTTGTCCCAACAGTCACACTGTGAGTGGTCCTGTAAAAATTTGAAGCTATGATGTTTGACTCTCAAGTCTACAAATTTAATTAGTATACTACAACCAAGTGGCTAAATGACCTTGACAAATTCATTTGGCTTCTCTGGAAAACTGGTCAATTTCTTATATCCCAAATAAACTAAGGAATTCTATAATCCTATGAAAATACATTACATGTTCTGTGACCTTGTATATTTTGTAATTTTGTTTTACCCACACATCCAAATGCTGTATTTCATAGCTGTTCATTCTGTTTTAGTCAATTATGTAGATTAGCCCACCCCAGATGAGCAAATACAAGCTCATTCCTAAGGAGCCTAACTTAATATTCTCCCCTGATTGAAGGTCTCAGTATTTCTTTTTCTTTTTTGCCATTCAATATCTTTCATTTACCTCCACAGAGGGCTTTTGCTTAAACTAAGAACTCTAAGACTCTTCCATAATTGTTTCTAAACGCTCTTTAAAAGCCTTCATGGAAAGTCACATGCACCACTACGCTCAACTTTGTAATCACCCAAAAAAGTAAGATTGCTAGCAATCATGTTCCTATTTGATAAATCATGCATTTCAGATTAGAGCTATTTGTATTCTTCTGCAGCTGTTTGGCCTTCTGTGACTCTGGTTTTCTGGAATCTTATGTTCTGCAAAGATATTGTGACCATCAAAGGGCTACTCAGGATTCTGCCACAAATGCAGACACTATGCTATTATGAAGGACATTTCCCTCAGCCTGCCTATGGAATGCAACCAGTAGTCTCTACGAAAATCTCATCTGGTGAACATATAAATCCTACTTAATGAAAAATATTGGTGGATATAGACTTATCAATCTAAGTTCTATTCTTCTTCTGTTGTCAGTCTCTATTTTATCTCTTTCCTATATTACATTCTTGGTGGTCTCATGTACAAATCCTATGCTGATCTCAGGAGAATCCTCTATTTTTTTTCTAAATTATACAATAAGGGAAGTCTGATCCCCTGAGAAAAAGTAACAGTTGTATATTTTGACTCATCGCCTAACAACCAAAGTCTAACTTCATATCACAATAAGATTTGGTCAAACTAGGATCTCTTTACATACTAAGACAAAAATGACTTTTTTCATATTTTTGCAATATGCTGGATACTTTTAAAATGACATTCATTAAAATGCATCTACTCTTTTATTTTGATGTGTGACCCATCAGAGACACCACTGCAGAACAAGTTCATCAGTTCTATGCCAATTGTTTCATTTTTTAGAGTGATTTACGTATGTTGATTCATAGCTAGCGGCAAGGTTACAAACTCAGGTGCATCTCTTTTCACTTCTTCCAAATCCCTTCCAAATATTCCAATATAAACTACACATTTTGGTTGCCTTCCTTTGCCCCTTCAACTCCTCTCTCTATCCCTCACCAGCACACTCCATGCATCTAAACACTGGCCTGTTTGGATTTCCCACCCGGGATCCCTGGGTCTCTGGCTTTACAGTGGATTTGTCCAACGGGAAGCAGCTCAGGAGCCTGGGCACTGCAGGAAAGTGAAATCAACTTCCTCCAGACTCCTTTCCTGCTGAACCAGTGCCCAAGTTTCCTGTGCATTCCCATAACTCCTCCTTTAAGAGTGGAAGCCTAAGGAGCTGCTGCAACCTGCTGATCCCACATTTGGGGCCAGGGGTTGCTAAGTGTCTCTTTGTAAATAACCCTTTCATTGTGTCTCCTCAAATTAGCCCATTTTCAGTGTATCATCTGTTTCCTGTTGGGTTTCTGACTTATAGAATATATTACAGAAACATATTTAGAATCTGAGTGTCTTCCTATTAGGCTGTCAAAAGAATTAGAATCCCTACATGCTGAAGTCCCATAATGCGAATGAAGGGATTAAAGAATGAATGTTCACTCTACCTCAATGACCCCCTCTTTCCTATCAGTCTGGCCTTAGTTCACCACAACCCACCCAAAGAGCCTTCTCCCACTCCCTAGATAAAGCAGCCCTACTCCCCTCCACTCGTCACCACCTCATCCTCAGTTTCCTTTTTGTAATATCAGTGGCTACCCAAAATTGTCCTGCCTATAGATTTGCATACTGGTTATTTTCTGTCTCCTCCAGTAGACTCAGAGACTAAGGCTGGGAACTCTAAAAGCAGACCATGAAGAATGTTTACTAAGGATCTGTGTCTATGAAAAGAAGGGAGATGAGGGATTAGCTGAAGAAGGACCCAGACTATACTCAATGCAAAATGGGAGCTCGTGTGGGGCCTTGCCACAGCAGCAGGAAGTTCTGGCAGGAGGATTGTGATTAGACTGCCCGCCTAAGGACTGAAAAGGCCTTTACATCACCTCCTGCCCATACCCATAGTCCTTCCCAGATAAGCAGCATCAGATACCAGGGAAGATGCATGGACATACATACATATGTATCGGGAATGGATTGCCACATCCTTCTCCCATTTTTGAGGTACTAGGGATTGAACCCAGGGCCTCAGAAAGTAAAGACCAGCATTCTACAGAGGTATACTCCAGCTGTGTGTGTGTGTGTGTGTGTGTGTGTGTGTGTGTGTGTGTGTGGTGTATAGATATATAGTGATATATTGGCATAGTGATAGATATATTGTTATATAGAGACAAATAATATTAATCCTCCCTTCTCTTTCTATAGAAAACTTCCTGAATTCAGTGAAAAACATATTCTCTGGTTGATATAACCTCTAGCATGCCCTTGCACATATTTTCCCTGCAGTACATTTGCAACTATGATAAGCTTTACGACTAAAACAAAATAGGTTTTGTTGTTGTTGCTGCTGCTATTATTTTTTTTAAATATGAAAAATTAATGAGAACTGTCTTCCATCATGTCCTGGGAACTCAGAGAGCATTTCTGATTCAAACAAACTCCACACACGCCACAGTCTCAGGCCTTTCTGCCATTCTGATCTCTAGTAGCAAAGGATTTCATATAAATGTTGGATTTTTTTCCTATTTAAGAGTGAGGTTATTTATTTATTTATTTATTTTTTACATAAAATAGGTAGTAAATATGTAGTAATAGGTAGTAAAAATTACAAATTAGTATTAACCCATAAAAATTATTACTTTCAGCACAGAGTTGGAAGTCCCAAAGCAATCCCAAATCAATCAGCCTTTGAAAACCCTATGAGGGTCGCTATGAGTCAGACCCAACTCAACAGCACACACCAACAACTACCAGCACAAAGGGCTAGAGTTTAGCTCAGTTGGTAGAGTGCTTTCTCTCCATACCCTGACACCCTGGGTTTGATACCCAGCACCACAAAACAGAAGAAGGATCTGGCAGCCCATTCTCAAAACAATCCTGAAACAATCAAACATTGAAAACCCTATGAGTAGCAAAGAAGCACTGACATAGTGCTGGGAATGGCACAGTGTTGTTTAATGTTTTGTCCTGTTGTACATAGGGTTGCTATGAATCAGACCCAACTCAATAACAGCTAACATCATCAACAAACAAACAACAATCAGCACAAATTAAAGAAATACATCCTCTTGCATATGCTGTTAGGAGGACTATAAATTGGTACCAACTTTCTCGAAGATAATGTCACAATGGATAGTAAAACCCACTGAATACACAAACTTAAGCTCCTGAAATTTCACTTTTAGGAGTTAATGTGATATCAAAATAATACAAAACTCTATACAATGATGTTGTACAACTTTATGTATAACTTAGGAAAACAAACATTCTAATATATATACCTATAACCCTTAAAAGAATGTTTAAATAAATTTTGATCTAGTCACATGATACAATAAAAAACACTCCGAGAAGAGTGAAGAATATGAGAAAGTTTCTTTGATAAAACAATCATACTAGAAAGCAATTTGTGGAGCATAATTTTTCATGTATTTAAAAAGGTACAATTTTGCATGTATTTAAATAGGTACATTGGGTACACAGTTAAATGGTTAAAAATATACTAAATTACAGTGTAAATACAGTTGATCTTTATTTTCTTACATATTGTGTGGGGCTGTGGTTTAGCTCAGTTGGAAGAGCAGTGCTCTGTGCTCTGGGAAGCCCTAAATCTGATCCTCAGCACCGCAAAAAAGAGAGAAGGACCTGACAACCCACTCCTGAAACAATCTTGAAATAATCTGCCATTGAAAACTCTATGAATGGCAGAGAAGCACTGACAATAGACCGGGCATGGCACAGTGCTGGGGAGTGTTTCATTCTGTTGTACATAGGGTCACTATGAGGCAGACCTGACTCGACAGTACCTAACAACATATATTTGTGTAGTTTCTCTATTTCTATAATTAATGTCTATCATTTTTCTCTCTGAAAAATATCATGAAGACATTGTTCCTATCTGCTTAAGTTTCCACTAGCTGTGTTCATTGCTAATATCTTCTTGCTGTTGTTGTTAGGTGTTGCCAAGTCAAATACCACTCATTCATAGCGACCCTCATTGGGTTTCAATGGTTGATTGTTTCGGGATTGCATTGGCAGTTGATTGCCATGTCCTTCTCCCATTATTGCAGTGCTGGGAATCAAACCTAGGGCCTCAGAGAGCACAAAGCAGCACTCTACTAACTGAGCTAACTTATTCTATTTATACTAGTGTTTGTTCTCTATATGAGAACATTTGATAATGCATCGAATACTTACAACATTCCATGGGTAGGAAACGTTGGTCAGTAATACAGTGTCAGTTGTACACAAAAGAAACACTGCATGTGCCATTAAAATGTTGATGGAAATGTCACTTAATTATGGGTTCTCAAAGTAGAAAAGACGATTAAAGGATATCTATACAAAGATCTTTCTGACGACTGGATTCCTTCCATGAGATCTCTATAATTATTGTTCTAATGAATCTTTCCAGTGAGTTGGAACTCACTGTCTCTGAAAGGAACCTATTCCATCTTTGGAAAGCTATGATTACCAGAAATTTTGTTTTCTATATTTAACAGCAGTTTCAATTTCTTTAATTATAAATCATTTATTCATGTACTTTTTTTTCCCCCTTTGGTTTGGGTAATGTTTCTTTTTTTCTTAGTGATTCATTAGAGTTTCTGACATTTTGTTCTCATCAAAGCTATCAATCATTTACATGTTTGTTTCTTCCCCTGCTTTTATGTCTAGAACGTTCTTCTCTGTCTTGAGAGAAGGTTTCACTATTTTTCTAATTCATGGTTTCAAGGTTTATACATTACTCTTAAACCATCAGGAATTGATATTGGTATATTGTTTGCACTAACGATGCAGCCTACGTTTTTCATGGAAACAGAGGAGCATCATCTTTCTCTTGACAAATTGTCAACTTCCTTTCTAATGTAATAATTAGGATGTAGATAAATTTGGATTCTCATAATTACTGATAAGAATGTAACCTGACTCAATTTTAACTGGCTGTGGTGGCACACGCCTGCAATCCCTGTGACTTAGGAGCAGAGGGGGACACAGGATTGCAAGTTTGAGGCCAGAGGAGGCCTGTGCATTTTAGGAAGACCTTGACTCAAAAAAAAAATTGGCTGGCGATGCAACTCAGTAGTAAAATATTCGCAAACTCTGTGCAAGGTACTGGATTCAACTCCCCAAACATGAAAATAATAATAATAAAAGAGAACATAATTCAGCTCCATTTTTATAGAGAGTAGTTTGGATATCAAGGACCTTTCATGTGTTGGGCCAGAGGTTTTGCTTTTAGTAATTTTTAAAGGAATTGCATTCAAAGGGAAATGACCAGAGTAGAGGATGAAGAAGGGTGCAGCAGGACATTCATCACTGCATGGCGTGTCTTAGGGAGGGTAGGAGGATGGGTGAGCATGGAGCTGGTAAGCTAATGTAAACTTCCTGTATACAGGCACCAAAGTAAAGAACAGAAAAGGGTCTTGAAGTTGAGCACCCTTGGGCTCAGGTCTTGATTTTGCCTCTTACTATATGACCTTCAGCCAACCTCTTAACAGGAGCTGCTAATATGAAAACAGCAGATGATTTAGCTCAGTTGGTAGAGCGCTGCACTGCAGTCTCTGAGGTCCCGAGTTCAATTCCCAGCACCACAAAAATGGGAGAAGGACCTGGCAATCCATTCCCAAGGCAATCCCAAAGCAGTCAGCCATTGAAAACCCTAAGAGGGTCACTATGAGTCAGATACCGACCCGCCAGCACCTAACAACAACAACAACAATATGAAAACAGTCCAGAAATCATGGAAAATTATTTATGAACATGAGAATCTCATCCAAAAGCAACGGAAGTAAGTTTCTTCTGATCTACAGAAGCATTCCTTCACCTACCTAGAAAGGATGGAGTTTTGAACCCGGGGTTGGAGGGTATGTGGGCCTAAGCAGTTAATACTAAAATTAAGAAGGATCTTTATGACTGGAGACCAATAAAAACAATAAAAATATAAAATTTGAGGTCAAATTACAGAATAAAATATATTTGACTGGAAGTGATTTAAAAAAAATGTGTAAAACACAATAAGAATAAAAGTCTTCTACCCAAATGATGGCCAGTTAGTAAGAAGTTTGTTGTTTTTAGGTGCTGTCTCGGGTCCAACTTATACCGACCCTGTGTAAAACAGAATGAAACAGTACTTGACACTGCGCCATGCCTGGCACTATATCAGTGCTACTCTTCTATTCATAGGGTTTTCAATGGCTGATCGTTTTGGGAGTGGGCTGCTGGGTCCTTCTCCCAAGCCTACAGCACCTGTTGTTCCCAGGCGTTCTCTCATCCAGTGACTAACCAGGCCCGACCCTGGTTAGCTTCTGAGATCTGATGAGGATGCCAGGGTGGTACATCTATATACAGTAAGAAGTTTAGCTGTCTAAATAATTAAAGCAGAATAAAATGAATCACAATGAAAAAGAAACCGGGGCTCAGTGTAAAGAAGGATTTCGAAGAAACAGAAAGGGCTCACAAAGGAGAGTAAAAATATGTTGAAAGTGACACCCAATTTACAATAAGATCACTAAAATATTATTCTAGAACACTACCAAAAAGACCAGGATGGAAAAAAATCACAACTGATCCCCAGAAGAAAAAACAAACAAACAAACAAAAACAAAACAAACAAACAAAAAACCTGTTAGTAGCTGACATCAGAAGAGAAAATGTAAGTGACACTATTTTCACAGGACAATTTCATTTGATCCGGGCTGGAAGATGACAATGGGTTTGGAAGAATGAAAAGATGGACAACCACTTCATGAATAGATGTCCTGCAAATATTTCTCCCAATTTTCCAAACAGGACTCTGTCTTTTCTGTCTCTTTTTCACTTTCTCTTAAAAGACAAGAAAAGGAATTTTAAAAAAAGATGATAAAATGGCTTCATAATTCAGTGAAGTGTAACTGAATATTAAAACCTGACAATTGATCGCTACATCCATGGCAAGATGAGCTCAGTTGTTCTAACCCAAGGAGCAAGAGAAGACTGATAGGTATAATAACAACCTCCATTCATATGGAGGGCTCAAGGGGGAGATGATCAGCTGTTCACATTTTCTGCTGTGGACCAAACAGAAAGCTTTGGTCATAAATTCTAACATGAAGGACATGGAGGATTTAGGTTAAATAGAAGGATGACTTGGCTGATAGGAGAGCTATAAAATAATGAAATGGCTCTCCAGGGTAGATGGCAGATTTCCCTTTCTGAAGATGATGTGTAAAGAACAGACTCATCCATCAATGTGATGGTGGCGGGGTACGCTCATGGCTCAGGGATGGTTTCAGAGATGGTCTGGAATTCCTTGTTCCCTAAGCAGCTCCACTTTTAATTTCCAGCAACTGAAGCAAATGCTTAAGTCCTCTGCAGCTTCAGCATACCTCTGTTAATTTGACTTGTAATGGATTTTAGCTTATTAAAACAGACAGTAACTTTAGAAGTTGCTGAATGTAATTACATATCTAAAGACTTGTAATACAACCTATAAACATTAAAGTATTTCAACACATGCTCAATAACGACAAGGGTTAGGTAAAAATATATTTCTGTCACGTAATTATTAATCAAACGGTTTAGGAACATTCTCAAAGCACTGGATGAAACATTTCATGTTGGTTATAATTTTCATGCTCAAGTGTTCCATTAGTTAAGGCATTTGCGGTGGTAACACTACAATGTTGCTAATGAGTAATTGCTTCTAGAGTAATTATTTTTAAGTGATTAAGATGCATTGTACCATTGTGACACAAGTGATTTTACATTCATTTTCTCAATAGCCTCCTTGTATTTCCCATCTCTCCACACTGAAGCATATTAGACTGTCTTTACCTGGAAAAATAATACACTAATAATTACTAAATGGTTACCATCCTTGAGAGAAATATAAGTGGACAAGAGAATGGATGGTCATTTTTTATTATATTTTTTTGCATTTTGTTGCATACATTTGATATTTACAACATGATGTTATGGGTTTTTATCATTTCATGGTTACTTTGCATGTGTTTTCGTGACAAGAGCAGCTAAAATGCACTTATTTAGCAAAAATCCACAATACAATTTTATTAATGACACCAACATATATCAATCTCTTGAGTCATTCAATCTATCTGCTGCTACTTTGTATCCTTTGACATGCACCTTTCCATTTCCTCCCTTTCCTCTATGCCCTGCAATCATTGATTCTCTACTGTTAGGGACTTAAAACCAAGTATAATTATTATGTTGAATAATGTATCAATTTGAAAGCTAAAATTTTCAAGTTTATCAATGAATTTCAGAAAAAAATCAAGCTCCAGAATTGTCATACAGTTGAATGGCAATAAATATAGTGACTGATATTAAACTACTCGTTGAGTGCCTTCATTCTGCATGGTACTTGTTAAGCCCTGCAGAAGGCAATTCATGAAATTAGTCAGTGGTGATCTTTGACCTTAGGAACTTTAAAATCAAGGCTCCGATACAAAATAAAATAATGGATATAATACCTTTGTCATTCTGGATACAATATTTAATCTCTGAGCCTTAGTAATAATAATAGCGTGACAATAATGAACACTTACCAGTGAGTACAGATGTGAAGACTAAAACAATGCACAGACTTTCTAATTTATTACTTTTAGATATGACACGTCATGCATGAAGATTTTGTATATAAGATTTCCAGTTAAGAAAGTGATTAGAGAATAAAGCAGTCGTTGTAGGGCAAGTGAACTATAAAGAAGGTGATAAAGAATGTGCGTGATTCTGCTAGACAAAGTAACTGAGACAGTTACACTGTCAGCAAGGAGCAATGTGCGCACATGACCACAGCCAGGACAGAAGAACTTCAGTGGTAAAAAAAATTTGTTAAGATTTAAAGTTGGTCAAATGTGCATAATGGCAACCAATGACCTTAAGTTTCAGGCTAGCAACTGCACACTCTATCCACTGAAAATTACACAGCACCGCTATGATATCATATATACTAGAATCCTAAAATTATAATATATTTGAGTCTAACCCAGGCATCACAAACTCAGATGCCTAGAGATTCATGTTTATAGTCTATATCATGAGGAGCAGGCATGACATCGACAGCAGGGAATGGTGGGGACTGTGGTAAATTAGAGAAAACATACTCTATCTAAATAAGTGCTATAAGAGTGGGTCTCCCAAGAGTTCATGTGTGGAAATTTAATCCCCACCATGAGTTATTAAGAAGGTGAAAACATGATCATGCTGTGGTGCTTAGAAGTAGAATCCTTGGGAAATAGCAAGGATTACATAAAGTCATTCATGGAACCCCATGACTGAACCCTGGTGGCCTCAAAGAGAATGAAAGCAGAGAACACATGCACACACACGGACATACATATACACACATACCAACATACACACATGGACATACACGCATATACACATACACATACACACACACGCACACACAGGTACGCAGACACATGCACATTCCCTTTATCTTGTCACATGACGCCCTGTATTGCCTCAGAACTCTGCCAAAAAGGAGGCCATCATCAGCTATGAGCCCTTGAGCTTGGACCAGAACCATGAGCCAAAACAAACCGTTCTTGTTTATAATTTACTCAGCCTGTGGTATTGTATTATTGTAGCGGAAAATAGATATATATCTCAGTGTTAGGTTAATGTTGTCATGTGGGAAATAAGGCCCAGTGTTGCTAATATTTACATTTTTAGAGATATTCAAGAAATGTGACTTTTAAAAGAAAATATTCCAATTTTTAAAACTCCTATGCTGGCCCAATAAGATACTTATATCATTTGGATCGGGGCTGGGATTTAGCTCAGTTGGTAGAGTGCTGTGCTGCAGTCTCTGAGGACCCAAGTTCAATTCCCAGCACCACAAAAATGGGAGAAGGGCCTGGCAATCCACTCCCAAGGCAATCCCGAAACAGTCAGCCATTGAAAACCCTATGAGGGTCGCTATGAGTCGGATACAGACTCGACGGCACCTAACAACAACAACAACAACATCATTTGGATCTGTTCTGAGGGCTGATGGCAAGCGGCCCACCATATATTCTATAATTGAAGAGAATCATCCTCTGAGAAGATAAGCGATTTCTCCTGATTGACAGAGAGTCAGTTAGTGGTGATTAATAGTAACTCTGTCTAGGACCAAACTATCACTCGCTGGAGGCAACCGGTTTACTCCAGTCAGTGTGAAGCACACCCAGGACCAGGACGTCTGTGAGCTTTCAGCGCCTCCCTTTTATGATGATTCCTAGGAGGTGGAACGTAGGGCCTTGTGCATGGTGGCAGGTGCTCCACAGAAAGCCACGTGTCAGGACCGGTTTTTATCTTGAGACAAGAGCTTGTTGAATTGTGCAGGCTGCCTCTGGGCTTACACTCGTGAGTCTTGCCTCAGCCGCCTAAATTGCTCAGATTACAGGCATAGGACATGGCACCGTATAATCACCTTTCATTTATCTAATACATGTCCTCCAGTTTTAGAATTTTCAAAAATTATTATAGCCTCAAGTTAGCAGTGCAGCAGATGAAAGGACAAAAACAATTTCACAAAGTAATTGTGAGAATCAGCCCTCTCTTTTGGCATCAGTTGAATATGGAAGAAAGAGAATGCCCTGGGAAACCTGAGTCACGTGGACTCGGGGACAAACACCAGCATTTATCCTTTCCTAGTTACAAGGTCATGAAATTTGGTTTTAAAACTTTGATTTAAGAAAGTCAAGAAAGGAAAAGTTGATTTAAGGATTAGGAAAAAATGTTCTGATATGAACATTAATGGTAATGTTCCCTGACAAGTGTAATGCAAAACCCAGCCATAGTAATAGCTAATTAAATTACTAATACACCATTCTCCCATTCATACATACACACACACACACACACACACACACACACACACACACACACACACACACATATATATGAAAAATTTAGACCATGTTAAAGGAAAATAAGTAAGGACAGTTACAAATGCTGTTGTTATTAAGAGAATTTGCTTTTATAACACACTGCAGGACCAGAGAGGGGTGAGATAAAGTGAATACTCCATGAGTAGAAATGAGTAGAATTACTATCAACTTTCCAGTAAAGTTGTGGGTTAGAGAAATAAGCATGGTGAGCAATAGAACAGGAAAGTTCTCTTGGATTTACAATTAGCATTTTGGGAAAGAGTTGGGATGAAATTTGGAACCAGTCTTGAATTTAAACTTTTGGTGTACAGGCTGAATTTAACTTCTTTTTAAATTATCTCAGTTATTTTGTCATAGTAAGGGAAAGATGACTAACAGATATGCACATTAAGAAATAAGAATTTCACACTCAAAGTGTTGAAATGCAATTATTTTTACTGATTTATTTGTAATTCATGATAATTATCTGACAGATAACATCTCTGGCTATAGAGAAAAGATTTATGGTAATTATTTACCTTAGTGCTTGTCAATTCTTGAATGTTTCTCCTTTTCTTTTCTTTCCTTTCTCTCTTTTTTATTATTTTTTTTCTAGGGCTTGGAGTGAAACCCAGGGCCTCGCACATGCTATCAGGCTATCATACTATCATACTATCACTGAGCTATATTATTAGCCCTTGACCATTTTTCAATTAAATATTCCTTCCACTTTATTCAAATTATTCCTAAGAATACCTCATTGATACAGTTACAGATTATTTCCTATTAGAAGAACTTGCAGGATGAGTCTGTGCCAATATAGTAGTCAAATATTGAAAAGCTCATTTCTTTCGCAATTATTTCTTTTCCTATATGCTTGAATGAAAGTATCACCGACCTATTCATCAATTTTTTTTTTACAAAAACTGTTAAACTTCATGGAAAAGTTTAAAGATTTAAGACATATGCCAAGTCTATACAGAAATTTGACACATATTTACTACGATGAAAATACTGTATATTCTCAGATCTAACCTGCATCTTTTCAACAGTTTTAGAGGGCTAAAGAATTAGATGCAGATTAGAATCACATGTGGGTTAGATTTGCAGTCAAGAGCTGGTTTGGGGAGAAATTATAAAACCAGTGTCCATGTTGGGCTGAGGCTCATCTCTGTTGGAAGAGTGCCATTGAAAACCCTATGAAGAGCAGAGACCTGCTGACAGAGTGGCAAAGATGACACAGTGCCAGGGAGTGTTTTGTTCTGTTGTGCACAGGGTCGCTATGACTCACACATGACTAGACGACACCTAACATTAACAACAACTGTGCATGTTATAAAAACAATGTTGTTATTGTTAGGTGCCCTGGAGTCTGTATCTGACTCATAGAGACCCTCATAGGGTTTTCAATGGCTGGCTGTTTCGGGATTGCCTTGGGAGTGGATTGCCAGGTCCTTCTCCCATTTTTGCGGTGCTGGGAATCGAACTCAGGACCTCAGAGACTTCAGTGCAGCGCTCTACCAACTGAGCTAAATCCCAGCCCTATGAAAACAATACAAGGTGATAATTTACTATATTATTTATCATTATTATTATTTACCTATTATTCACCACACTTATCATCACAGCTCATAACTCAAATTTAGGATTGATCTCCTTCACTTCACTGCCATATTTATTCATTTGCCCCATGGACAAGGAGTGGTTGAAGGGAACCAGTGGGTTAGAATTGTGAACTGTTTTCCATTTAAGGAATTGCAAAAGCCTGAGTGTGGATTAGATTCAGGTGAGGATTTGATTTGTGATTATATGGTAGACTGTAACGTCTTTGCCATTATTTCCTATCTACTCAAAATGCTGCATGATATTTTAAAAGAAAGAATCTCATGTAGGAATTTCCAAGTTTTAGGACAATATTTTATGGATTTAGACAAAAAGTACACTCAATATCCCCCGATGCAAGTCTCAGGGCTAAATTCAGCTAATGAACTAAAAATTTTAATATTCCATTGTAAAAATGCCCATATAATTTTATTAACCAACAGTTTGTAACCAAACTTGAGAAATTTGTGCAGTAGTAAATAATCATAAATATCTGTAGCCAAGGCCTAAGGACTCAGAGGTTCTAAATTGTTTTCTGAGTCATAAAAATGATAGATGAATGAAAATTGGATCATGTATTCCTTTGATTAGAATACTTACTGGCTTCCTCTGCCATAAAGAATGTGTCCCGTGCCAGGCACATGGCGCATCCTGTAATCCCAGCTTCTCGGGAGGCGGAGGCAGGAGGATCGTAAGTTTGAAAACATATGGGGTCTCCATAATGTAGTGAGACCCCATATGGCCTGCAGATATGGCAGATATGAAGAACAATATCCTAGTGAATAAACATACAGGCAAAGTTCTTATATATAAGAAGTATGTGCCTTGAATTTAAATTTACGGATTTTTTTGATAATATAGGTATTAACTAGAAAGAAAATCACACATTATGTATTTTCAAATATGAAGAGTAATATTTTGCCATTAGAGGAAGTAACAATTTCATAGAAAGACGAAGCCAAAAAGGGTAATACAGAATACCTGATATAATTCCAGGGGCCAAACAGGACTCAGTATTCACTTCTACAATTATCACTGTGTGACTGCCGGTATATTATTTAACCTATCTGATGTTCTTTTTCCTCATGTGTAGAAATACCAACGTCTTGGAGTAAAAGTGTGTAAAACATTTATTATGGTGCCTGACACAAAACTAATGCTCTGTAAATGTGACCAGAAATAAATGATGAATAGGTGAATGAAAGAATGAAAAAAATAAATACATAAGGAAATAAAATATCATGAGCAAAAGTATATGCTTTGTGTCAATTGGGGGAATGTGTTTGTAATGATGCATCCACACTAGGGGGGAGAATCTTCTATCATTTCTATCAGAGCTCTGAGGCTTTGCTTCTGCTGGCCAGTGGCCATGTGGAGAGCTTGATGGAAACTTAACCATGCTGTCCTCCACGGGGAGTTGGAACTAAGAGCACCTGGAATCTCCTCTTGTCAATACAGAGAAACGGAGGTACGTGCCCAATCCTAGTGCTGAGCAATCTTCCCGCATCACATGAAGCACACCATTGTCCTGGGGACCCTTAGATTACATGGATAGGGCTACTCAGTGCCCACCACCTGGGCCAGACCACAAAGAATGCCAGGCCTCTGCCACTCATTCTGCTCCCCTCTGCCACTGCACTCTCTGTTCATTTCTCTTCTCTTTTTCTGTTCTCGGAGTCCCCCTCTAGCCCTGTGACATGTTTCTCCATCTGTTCATGCAGATGGTGCTATCCAGAGAAGTCAAAGAGTCTAGTGTCCCCAAACTGTCTTGATTCACTTAGTTCTCCGTACCATAGAGCAGTGGGAAAAAGTAAATGAGGAAACAGAAGCCACATCTTGCAGCGTGAAGATGCTGTGGCTCATGTAAACAACATCCTTGTGTTCAATACCTGGTTCAAAGCAAATGCTGTTTGCATAAGTAACCCTCTACACGGACATTCTCCTGGACTCCAGATTGTTTCCAATAGCTGACATCACCTAAAATATAGAATCATCACCACTCTCATCAAATCTTGGCAGTCATCACCAACAGAAATGATCTATTTGTAAACTTGGCTTCGTATATTTTGCGTTCTGTTCTACCCATGTCAACATGGATGAGGATGAAATAGCTTTATGTAACTAAAGAAGGCTGTCATTGACTGATAGTAAATTGTCTTCCACAATGCTAAAATACTACAGAGAATTAAGTTGATCCAAGCATCTCATTTAGGACTAAGATAAAGAAAGGAACGAGCCTGAGTATCTAACTAAAATCACAAAATCATAAGTAGCACAGATCTATAGCTTCTTCCTTGTCTGAGATTTTCTCAATAAAATAAACATTAAAACCAAAACCTACTCAGGGATTCAGACTTAATTCATTCTCTTTGGTGATTCCAGAACATGAAATTCCCCAAGTCAGAATGGTAATTCATATTATTTGGAACTTGGCCCTTCTTCTGGCTAGAATTTAGTGCGAGTTCATTTTCACACCTATGTTGATTCTTCCCCTCTATGCTTTCATGTGTAGCTCTGTCCAGCCCTGGAACTCATGAAGTGAACACACTTCTTCCCCCTAAGGTAACTGGACTTGACAGCAAAGAGACACCAGGCCTGTGATTTGTCTCATTCTATCATCACGGCTAATGATTCCCTGCTTAGACATTCAATAACTTAAGAGTCTGTGAATTAAACCTTAGTGAAACATATTGGTGCAGCACTGAAAAAAATATAATTCATTCACACATTAAATTAGCTAAGGAAGAGACAACTGAAGTGGGATGTAGTATTTCTCATGATCACATTATGAACCTCTTTCTTGTTGTTGTTAGCCATCATGTCCTACTTGAGTCATAGCGACCCTCATAGAGTTTTCAATGACTGATTGTTTCAGGATCGTTCCAGGAGCGGGCTGCCAGATCCTTCTCCCAATTTTGTGGTGCCAAGAATCTAACCCAGGGCCTCAAGGACCACAGTGTGGCACTCTACCAACTGAATTAAACCTCAGTCCTGAACCTATTTTAGATTGTTATAAACTCTAATTTTGCAAAGGGAAGATAAAGCCATGACCCAACCAACTAGATTGAAATATTTAAAATTTGGGAAGAATACTGATCTGGAACAATGTCTTTCTTTTCCCTACAGGGTAGTCTCTCTTTGCAACACCTACGGCCTGCACCACCTCCTACTGCACAGTCACAAACAGAAAATGCATGTCTGTATACACACACATACTGGCAGGGTTGTCCAAATGACATAGAGATATACTCAGAGATATGGTTCTGTTCTGCAGTCAATGAGAAACTACATGGTCTCACTATGTAGTTTAGATTTGTCTTGAACTCTCGGTTCATATAATATTTTAGTCACCTAATATTTGATTGCCTGCAGCTGTAGCCCTGTGGCATCCGATCCCGTCAGATCTCAGAAGCTAAGCAGGGTCGGGCCTGGTTAGTGCCTGGATGGGAGACCAACTGGGAACACCAGAAGCTGTAGGCTTGGGAGAAGGACCTGGAAACCCCCTCCCAAATATCAATCTGCCATTGAAAGCCCTATGAACAGCAGAGAAGCACTGACAATAGCGTTTCCCCTGTTGAACAGAGGGTCGCTATTAGTCGGATACCGACTCGACGGTACCTAACAACAACAACAACAACAACATTTGATTATGAGGCATAACAATTTTCTGAGACATGTTTGAAAATCTCCAGCTCTTATTAAAAAGTATTTTCTCAGCTGGGCGAGGTGGCAAATGCCTGTACCCCAGCAGCTTGGGAGGCGGAGACAAGAGGATCACAAGTTCGACACCAGAGGAAGTCTGTGTAACTTAGCGAGACCTTGTCTCAAAAAGTTAAAAAAAAAAAAAGGGCTGGGCGTGCAGCTCAGTGGTCTTGCAAAGCATGCAGCACTTGCAAAGTATGCAGGCGTGAGGCCCTGGGTTCAACCCCTAGTACCAAAAAAAGAAAAAAAAGTGTTTTCTCTTTGATTCATTCTGTGGTAGGCAGCGAATATAGCCACCTAAATTCTACTTTGGCTTCTTTAGTTACATAAAGCTATTTCATCTTCATCCATGTTGACATGGGTAGAACAGAATGCAAAATATGTGAAGCCAAGTTTACAAATAGATCATTTCTGTAGGTGATGACTGCCAAGATTTGATGAGAGTGGTGATGATTCTATATTTTAGGTGATGTCAGCTATTGGAAACAATCTGGAGTCCAGGAGAATGTCCGTGTAGAGGGTTACTTATGCAAACAGCATTTGCTTTGAACCAGGTACTGAACACAAAGATGTTGTTTACATTCTAATAGGCTGTGATTTATCTCAGTTGGTAGGGTGCTGCACTGCAGTCTCTGAGGTCCCGAGTTCAATTCCCAGCACAGCAAAATTGGGAGAAGGACTTGGCCATCCATTCCCAAGGCAATCCCTAAATAGTCAGCCATTGAAAACCCTATGAGGGTCACTATGAGTCGGATACCGACTCAACGGCACCTAACAACAACAACAACAACATTTAGGTAGTCAAAATACATATACACTCAGCTGCTAATCTTATGAAAATTCTGAGTATGTTTCTGTCTAATCCACCTCCTTCCAGTTGATGCATCCATTATTTCTCTGCATTAAAACTCATCAGAACATCATGGAAGACTCAGGCTTTGGAGTCTAACTAAATTTGAATCTATTCCTAAGTTTGGCATTTATAGTGCCACTCTGAACAAGTTACAGAATTTGTCTAAGCCTCACTATATTTTTCTTTAAAAATGAAATGATGTATTATTTGCATCTGACCAAATTCCTATAGGTTATATAGTTTTATTATTTTTAATGTAGAATTGTTACATGGTTTTCAAAAAGACACAAACATAGTAAAATAAACCCTTGTGGTTCTGACTCTAGATTTGGCTCTTACTTCTTTATTTTCTCCTATTTATCCTCATCTTTCTACTATATAACTTCTTCTCCTACTAATCTCCAAGTCTTTGAGTCACAGAGATGGGGTGTCTTATTTGTTTTTGCATATTCCCCACAGTGGCAAGGGTGGGGGTGCATGATGGGGATTTACCGACACCATTCCTTCATGCCAAAATTCTCCCCCACTTACCATAATAGGCATCAGCATAACAGGTCAAATTTAAGTATATGCAGGGATTCTAATAATAGCAACTAATCTTTCCAAGAAATATTTTCCACTTTTCTAAATGCTTTACAAGAATTTTTTCACTTAACTCCCTCAATAATCTTACAAGGTGAATATTAAGCAGTACTGTTTAACTGAAAAGGGAGATGAAGCCCAAAAAGATGTAGTATAGCTAGTTTATGAACAAGGGAGGCCTTGAAACTAAGTCGGATCACAAACCCACGCACTTTACATTCTTGAGTACTGTTATTCCAATCATTTTGTATTCTTTGGTCTTATTATGTAATGCTATAAAATGTACAGATGCCTCCCAGTATTCTGGTGTTGAAGAATCTTTGTTCTTTATCCTGGTCTTTTCAGTAGCTTCCCTTAGTTGTCAGCCTATTACAGCTGCCATAATATAAAGTCATAATTATTTTCTCCATTATGGCTAGGGAGAACAATCCAGCAGAGAATTAGTGTCTTCCACTAAGGATTTGTAGTCATTTAGCATTTTGTTGCCTTTTATTCTGTACATGAAAGTACAGATAATGAGCTACTTCTGAGAAATAAAATAGCTTGAGCATTTCATAATATGGCAAATATTGTTTGAGTCATTAACCTATTACACTGGTTTTGTTTCCAAAGAGAAGGCTTGCATTATTTGTGACCTCCAAAATAAAGAGGTAGAGATAGGCTAGATGTCTCCCCCTAATACCCTCTCAGCAAAGCAAGTAACTAAAGCTCTTACCAAAAATTTTTAACAAAAAATTTTGGAAGTAACTTACATAGGTTGGGCATTTATTTCCCCACTCCATGAAGAGTAAAACTGAACAAATATCGTTACTTGTTCCAGAAAATAAATATAGATTTTCATCAGTGTACTTTGGGATCTTGCCCAATAATCTCAACAACAGTATGTTACTGGTTGCTTGAAAGTTAGAGGCATGTGTAATGACCCCATACCCACTGGTCCTCTAGTACCAATACTGATGACAAAGTTAGGGCAAAGAATTTCAAAGGGAGATAAATGCTTGTACATCCTGGAAATAAAAGTTTGCAGGTTACTGCAGATTATTTATGTAAATTACCCTTGAATTTCAAAATAAGAATTAAGATTCCTTTATCTAGCAGAAAAATCTATGAGCAGATCCCTCTGCAGTGCCTTGACAGTCTCTGGGAGACTTAGACACCATTCTGAAAAATTCTACTATAGCCCATTCCATGTAACCTCCTTACTTCTAGCAAAGTTTTCACCTATTTCCAATTAAACTGAGAATTAATCTAATGATACAATGGTCACTTTTTGCTAGTTTGTAGCTCTCTTTAAACTCCACAATATGGCAATATAATTCTGAAACAGAATTCCCAAATTGCTGTACCCTTGAACATACATGAGTGTCCAAAGCGAAACAAAAAAAGACTTCATATTTTAGTAGTTGCATAACAGAAACTCTTTCAAGAAAAATATGATGAAAGGAATTATATTAAACAATATGTGATTAATATACTGCATATGGGAGTAGCTATGGATTAGGCAAGAATACCTCATAAGTATTTATTGTGGAGTCTTGTCTAAAATTGAGAAAGATATATTCATCCATTTCTGAATGATGACTGATTTCTCTCTAGACAGATCAGTAACTAGTCAAAGCTCTTTACAGGAGTGCTGGAAATTTAGTCTGTCCACTCATTTCACCCCATTAGCATTTTTAGTACCCACTTTTCTTAAGCGTCTTTGGCTTTCATCTATCTGGATAGAGACTCATTCTTTCATACTCTGAGGATATGATGGAGTTCATAGGCTTTGAGTACAATTCTGAGCCCTGAAATGTATTAAAAAGTTACTTCACAAAAGCATCAATTTCCACAAGTATAAAATGTGAATATAGTAGCCCACTTCACAGGAATGTTTAACATGTTGTTGTTGTTGTTGTTAGGTGCTGTCGAGTCGGTATCCGACTCATAGCGACCCTCATAGGGTTTTCAATGGCTGAGTGCTTCAGGATTGCCTTGGGAGTGGATTGCCAGGCCCTTCTCCCATTTTTGTGGTGCTGGGAATTGAACTCGGGTCCTCAGAGACTGCAGCGCAGCGCTCTACCCACTGAGCTAAATCCCAGCCCCGTCCTCATAGGGTTTTCAATGGCTGACAGTTTCAGGATTGCCTTGGGAGTGGATTGCCAGGCCCTTCTCCCATTTTTCTTCATTCATGTTTAACATAGATGAGATAAATCAAGATTTGCTATACATAAATAATTGAATAAATGTTACTCCTGCTACAACTCTCTCTCTTAAATGTCAGTTTGTACTTCTTTTCAATAGGACTTCATCTAATTAGAATTCTGTCATAAATGAATGTATCATAAAGACCTATAAGTCTAACTCTGTATTTTGCCTATCTGCCCACAAAATTTGTGAGTTTTGTGAAATCAGAGTGGTGCAAAAGTTTTTCTCTGTGTGAATGCAGAAGCTTAATCTGTAAACTGATACTGAGAATTATCTGCATTGTTTCAAGGTTTGATTTATGGGCGTCCCTTTGGTAGTTCTTCCTTTTGATGTAAGACAAATGGAAGGAAAACTGTCAACAGGCACACACATACGTCATGCACCTATATACCTCCAGAGATATATATCTATATGTATATCTCTACCTGTAGATGGAGTCCTACACATACACATATGCATACGCACACACACCCCTAACAGCAACAATTTTAAACATCTACTAGGAGATCTTTTGCTTAAGACAAAACAAAAATAAAACAAAGACCTAGCTTCTTTCCATGTTTGCAATACACTAGTGACCCAGGGGGGTTACTCCTAATGCAATCAAGAATATGCAAGTTCTCCCACTGAACGTTCTGTGTATATCAATGCTGTTGTGGTTGTTGTTGATTTTGTTGTTAAGGTGCTGTTGAGTAGAATCCGACTCACAGTGACTCTCACAGGGTTTTCAATGGCTGATTGTTCTGGGATTGCATCTGTAAGTGGATTGCCACATCCTTGTCCTGTTTTTGTGGTGCTGGGCATTGAACCTGGGTCCTCAGGGAGAGCACAGCAGCACTCTACCAACTGAGCTAAACCTCAGCCCAATCAATGCTATACATAGATTTTTACAGGCCTGTTTCTCCTCTTCCCGCCTTCAGTGAAACTATCACATTCACTCTCCAGTCATGCAGTACCAGATGCCTCTCTCTTTAGGAACACATCTGGCTTTTTCCTGTCTTGAAATTCCCTGGAGTTTCTGATCATTCTTTTTTCCTGAAAACAGTCTCCTTCACACTTTGGTTTTCATTGCCAACTGACAACACTGAAAACAGTCATAGCCAAGTTTCTCTTCACTGAAATCAATGGACATGAGCACAACCAGGGACCCATCTGGGTGGGTAAAGTAGACTTCGTGACTGGAACATGATGAGTCAGAGATGTTTAGGAAAAAAGTAGGTGGAAAGACTTGATTTTCTTCTTTAAATGTTTTTTATTTAAAAACCCAGGAAAAGGATACAACAGGAAGAGCCTTGGTTTATCTCACAGGATCTCTAAACACATACTCTCTCCATATCTAAAGTTTGAGGGATGATGCAATTTGGATCCTTGTATTTTTTATTTGCCTGCAGCTGTAGCCCTGTGGCAGCCGATCCCGTCAGATCTCGGAAGCTAAGCAGGGTCGGGCCTGGTTAGTATCTGGATGGGAGACTGCCTGGGAACACCAGCAGCTGTAGGCTTGGGAGAAGGACCAGGAAACCCCCTCCAAAATCAATCTGCCATTGAAAACCCTATGAACAGCAGAGAAGCACTGACAGTAGTGTTTCCTCTGTTGTACCGAGGGTTGCTATGAGTCGGATACCGACTCGACGGCACCTAACAACAACAACAACAACAACATTTTTTATTTGGATTTAAACTATTTACTAATACCAATCAGACAATCACCACTCTGAGTAATCAAATAACAACATATGCAGCAGCAGCTGCAACAAAATCAAGAATAATCCCTGGACTAGATGTCAGTTTGGAATTCTACTCTATGCTTTGCCATTAACTGTCTATGATATGAAAACAAGGCAGACTTGTTTTCCTCTCTAAATCTTCCCCTAAAAAAGGATGAACTTGATGTGTCAGAAACTACTTGTAAATCCATATTTTTTAATCTAAATTGTTTTATCTTATAGGAAAATGGTGAGAAATAAATTTCTGTTAAAAATTAATTCTAGTTCTTTAAAAATGATGCATTTATAGCACTCCATTGTATTCATCTTTTCCCGCACAGATAGGAGAAACAGATGTTTTCTTCCTGCTGCGAAGACTTGGGAAAGTCTAGAGAACAGTTTCTTGCACTCTGGCCAGAAGGGCTGATACTCTTAATAAAATCTCTTTTGTTCTGCCTGACAAAATATATTCACTCAATATTTCTATGAAAATGAATTAAACCAATTAGGGAATCCAAGTTAAAATTGATATATTAATATTTAATAGACTGCATTTCAGTGTAGGATGACCACTCAGTTATCCTATGGTAAAACTTTCAAAGTAGAGAGAGAGGACGGAATTAATAAAACCCTGCCTGTCTAAATTCATTACAGGCTAACATTATCCTTTGCCATTTTCCCAATGACAGAACATACATAGCAGGAGGTGGTTGAATTGCCTTCTGCTTCCTGCTGAAACTTTCTTTAAGAATGTGATCCTTTAATTAGAAGTGACAAGTTTCATATCTAATGTTACATAGGGGAGACTTATAGACATGTAAAGTCAGGCCTCCACCCTCACCCAAAAAGACAAACAGCTATTTTTAGACAGGTCAGCTACCACTGAAAGCAAGAAAGCCATTCCTTCCAGAAGAACTATCCTAATAAAATCAGCATCAGTATATCTCCTGAGTCATTTCTTTAACCAATGAGACTAAAGAGCACAACTATAAGATTATAAATTGTTCCACAAATAGCTTTGCCTGTTCTTCATTAAAATATTAAATAAATTTTAAGTAACAGTCCTCCATTTTACAGCAACAACCATATTCTTTAACTTATATTGAAACCATACACAATATCCTATATTGGATAAGAAATATATCCTAATTATGTCCAATAATGCTTAAAGAATGAATGTGAAGCTGCACACAGTGGCACTTGCTTGTATTCTCAACAACTGGTGTGTGGGGGGGTGGCAGGAAGATCCCAGGTTTGAGGCCAGAGGCAGCCTGTGCCACATAGCATGACCCTGTCTCAAATAAATTACATTAAATTAAATTAATGATAATGAATGAATGTGAGAAAGGTTTTATTGACAGCTATGTTTTCCATGCCTGCAGCCATAGCCCTGTGGCATCCGATCCCTTCAGATCTCGGAAGCTAAGCAGGGTCGGGCCTGGTTAGTACCTGGATGGGAGGCCGCCTGGGAACACCAGAAGCTGTAGGCTTGGGAGAAGGACCTGGCAAACCCCTCCCAAAAATCAGTCTGCCATTGAAAACCCTATGCACAGCAGAGAAACACTGACAATAGTGTTTCCCCTGTTGTACAGAGGGTCGCTATGAGTCAGATGCCGACTCGACGGCACCTAACAACAACAACGTTTTCCATACATTCGTTGTTCAAAAAGCTCACAAATAGTCTGTAAAATATTAACCTCCTTCATGAAAACCTACATGTATAATTTTAAAAACAGGTTTAAGAGTATAGAGTAACGGTTATCTCTGTGTGGCAAGATTAGGGGTAATTTATTTTCTTGATTATGTTTTCTAAATGTTCAAGAAGAAACATATTCCATAATTTGACAAGTGTTTTATTTTAATATGACAAAGTGCTTATGATATGTCAATGAATTGGCATAAGTAACATACTGCCTAATTGAGATTTAGAGCCTAATTTTAATTGAAATGTACACTGCTATATTCACAAAAATATATCACCAACTGATAGCTCCAGCTGATGGCTTTTTTGTATACCAAAATGTAATGCTTTTGCTTTTGGTTTCTTTATGAATCTGATTTCTCAAGGAAATCAATGAAATTTCTAGAGCACTGAAATATGTTAAGTACTGCTGCATGCATAATGAAATGGGAGTCCTAAAAGTAAATATAGCATATAGTAGCAAAATTACATGGTTATTGGCTTTTGGGAGCTAGAATCAATGTTTGTTATTGTTGTTGTTGTTCTTAGGTGCAGCCGAGTCCTGTCCAATTCATAGGGACGCTCATGGTTTTCAATGGCTGATTGTTTTGGGATTGCCTCGGTAGTGGATTGCCACGTTCTTCTCCCATTTTTGTGGTGCTGGGGATTGAACTTGGGACATCAGAGACTACAGAAGAGTGGTCTACCAACTGAGCCAAATCCCAGCCCAGAATCAATATTTGGAAAACACTTAACTGAGTGCTTAGATGAATCACTAATTTTCAGACTAGAATGCTGGTCTCCTGATTCCCTGACCAGTGTAATTATTCATTGTTGTTGTTGGTTGTTGTTAGGTGCCACCGATTCGCCTCTGACTCATAGCGGCCCTCACAGTTTTCAATGGCAGATTGTTCCAAGATTGCCTTGGGAGTGGATTGCCACTCCCTTCTCCTGTTTTTGCATTGCTGGGGATCAGACCTGAGTCCTCAGATAGTGCAGAGCAGCACTCTACCAACTGAGCTAAATCCCAGCCCATAAATATTCACGATGTCTTAAAATCTAATACATATGATATTTTAAGTGGATAATCTGAATTATATCTATGTAACTATTTTATTTTTCTTTTAGCAGTACTGGGAAATCAAACCCATGATGCCTTGTGTATGCTAGGCATGTACTCTGCCACTGAGCTATAGCCCTGTAACTTTTTTACTTATGATTATGATTATTCTTTCAAGACAGGCTCTCAATAAGTTGCACAGGCTGCATCTGGCCTCTAAATTGTGCTCTTCCTGTCTCAGCCTCCCCAGCATGTGCCATGGACTACAGGCATGTGCCACAGTGCCCAGCCTATGGAACACTATTTAGGATGGCATATCAATACCAGCATAATCATGGTTTCTACTTGTTCATGCATTAGCTGACTTCATGGATAGCAATTCTATATTTTCAATGTCATTTTACCTTGATTTTTTTTCTGAAATCATCTTTGGATCCATGATATTTGGGGATAGAATACAGTTCAATCTGTTTGAAATATTTGCTTCACACATTGCCAGGAATGATTCTGCCTAGTCCACAGAAAAATCTTTACTTCCATTTCTACAGTGTGGGCTGGGATTTAGCTCAGTGGGTAGAGCGCTGTGCTGCAGTCTCTGAGGTCCCGAGTTCAATTCCCAGCACCACAAAAATGGGAGAAGGACATGGCAATCCACTCCCAAGGCAATCCCAAAACAATTTGCCATTGAAAACCCTATAAGGGTCACTATGAGTCGGATACCGACTCGATGGCACCTAACAAGAACAACAACAATTTCTACAGCTGGGTTACATCCATGAAAACACTCTTCCCCACATCTGGCCACATCTCTTAAATGGAATCTCTAAATAGTGTAGTAAAGTACAAGACATATTTGATCTTATTATCAAAATGGGAGAACTGAGCTATCTACTAGAGTCAAGAGTGAAAGTGAGAGCTGATGGTCTGAATGGTTATTTCCTTCAAGTTTATGAATTGAATGTAGTCGTCGATGTGATAGTGTTGGTGTGTGTGTGATCCGGTCATGAGGGCAAGCTCTCATGAATGGGGTTAGTATCATTTCCAGAGCTGCTGGAGAGCTGCCTTCTCCTTTTACCAGGTGAGGACACAGAAAGAAAATCCCTTCTATGAACTGTAATCAGGCTCCTGTAGACAAGGAGTCTAGAGGGGCTTTCGTCTCAGACTTTCTAGCCTCTAGAACTGTGAGAAATTAATCTCTATAGTTCACAAGCCACCTAGTTTATGCTATTTGGTCACAGAGGCCCAATATGGAGTAAGAAAGTGGAACACGATGTCTGTGGATTTCAGTATTTTTCAATCACATGGTACAATTTTAAGACTGAAAATAGTATTGTTTATAACTTTCTTATTTCTGTAGCTCTTTAAATAAAGTTGAGAAAATAGAGGAGTGATAAGACAAGATGGGCAGAAAAGGAATAGCTCAGTTTAAGAAGAATCAGGCAACACCTGATTAAATGAAAATTCTGACTGTATCCTACAAATAAAGAATTGGGCTTGGAGCTATAGGGCAGCTTTTAGAGGCTGTCATGACCACCTGGGTCTTTGACCAAACATGTTTCCTTCCTCCTGTTCTCAAGCAATGGCTAGAAATACCTGAGCTCACAATATTTTTGTATTTTAACACTATGTGACACTCCTTTGACTAGTAGTTCCTATTCTCATTTTAAATATGCCTGGTCTATTTCCTGTTCTCTTCAGCCCACTTGTTCTTTCCCATTCTCTGAATTCTAGATGAAGGACTTAGTATGTTTTCACAGAATAATGAAAATATAACAGGTAAATTTCTAAAATTTCCCACTTATTCATGTACTCACTTATTTATTAAGTAACATTGCACACTCACCTATTACTGCGCTACTCAAAATACATAATTTCGTTTTCTAGTCTGATGGTTAATTATACATTCTTTTAAATTCATTGATCATTGATTCAGAGATAATTCAGTTATAACAAAATTCATATCATCTAATTCACCCCTGGAGAACATGATAAAAATTCAGCAAGAAGTGATAAAATTCCAAATTAAAACCCAAGTTCTATTATCATTACCCTTTGTTAAGGAAATTGGTTGTAATGCCCTGTTGTATCCATTTATCTACCTTCACAGCATTAGAATTCTGTTTTCTGAGTCTCTGAAATGATTATCAGACTGAAGAACAATGGAATTACTGAGAATAAGCTGCAACACTGTGGCTTTAGAAATGGAGAAACAGAGGTCCAATCAGGATGAACACTGTTAGTACTTAGCCTGTAACAATGGGGCCTCTACTATTTTCTATGTTTCTACATCTCAGTCTCCAGCTTGTCTATCTTCTGATCTCCCTAAGGCTGTAGGACCATAATGCAAGCTTGCTGCAGAGCAGCTCCTCTACTATGCTAAATAGTCTTACTAAAGGAACATGACCTGTCACAGTGGGTACACTCCCAGCTCTTGCTGCATACAATCAGAAGCTATGTGCATGCTCTTGCACGTGGAAAACTTCACAAGGAAGTTAGAAAGGTGTCAGCTGAAGACCTTTGATCACTCCTCTCTGGGGGATAGTTTAGCAAGGTGCTCTGTGGTCAGGGGTGACACTGACTGAGCCACACATCCTCTGAGATGACCCTGTCTTCAGACATGACTCCTCACAACAGATATGTGTAAAGGTGATTCTCTCCCTCAGAAAAGGTTCATTCCTTGACTATAGACCTATTAAATTTTGAGTCATATATCTAGACAATAGAACAAAAATTCTGTAGGCTTCTAAAACATAACATCTTTTTTCTTTCCAAATTTTATTATGAGCACTTTCAAACACAGAAACAAGCTCAAAGAATGATGCAATGAACACCTACACACCTAACAGTATATCCAACAAGCATTAATATTTTGCTGTACCAATCTGTATCTTTATTTTGTTTTAATATCTGAAAATTTCACTCAGTAAATCCCTATCAAAGAAGTGAAGTCAGATCCTGTGAATGATTTTCTCCCCTTCCTCCTTCTTTACCAACTTCTGTGGGTCTCAGTGGGAGGGGAGTTATGCCTTTGGCGTATGCCTTGCAGTCAAATGATATTCAGCTTAAAGGCCCTGTTCTACCCAATTTCTTGGCCATTGCATTCCTATGTTAAGCTTTCCCTCTCCCAATCTTTTACATCCAGGTCTGGATGATTGCCTTTCAGTGTGCTGTAAAAAGACCCATGAACTTTGCCACTACTGAGTTCTTTATAATGATCTGTCTGTGGCCTAGGAGTCTGCTCAACAAAAACCATCTTTTAGTAAAATGGAATTGGTGTGAACCTCAAGACCTCAAGGTGTATCTTCCATAGAAGACAGTCAACTGCTTTTCATCAATCAAGAATAAAGTCTGTATCTATGGATCTAATGAAAGGTATTTCTATCTATATTTTCTTATCTTCTTTTTTTCCAGGTGCTCTCACATCACTCCTACTATTCTTTATTTCTGTCTTACCAGTACATAAAGCATAGGATAGAACAGTGAAGAGTGACATCTCTGCATTTTCATGACTAAAAACCCCTCTACGGTAGCTGTACAAATTTATATACAAGTTCCTTCATTTCTTCACATAAGAGGGAGAATATACTAGGATTAAGTTAATATTAAACATGATGATATAGTCATACTTCTGGCACAGTGATTAATACATGCAAAATCTTTAAATGAGTATTAACTACGGATATTAACATTACTATTTTAAATATTGTTTCAAAATAAACACAACTGGATATTGACACAAGATAAATTTCTGACTAGACTGTCATCAATAGAAAAATCCAGAGAGGGGTGTAGATGAGTAGGAGGAGGAGCTAAGTATTTCTGAATCAGTCCAGTCAATAGTCATTTTAAATGAATTTCTTGGAGTTGAGAAAAGAGTATCTGGTCTGGATTCCACCTAGAAGACAAATTCTTCTACTATTTATCCATAAAAATATATCATGAGTTACTTATACATTTCCGGGAAAAGCTTCATATCAATTTCATCTTGGGAATTAACAATATAACTGAGAGAACAATCAGTATGCATGAGTCTTCTTTGTGTAGAAGTGTTAAATTTATGCATACCAGATGTGTTCAAGAACTTGTTTGTCAACGTGCCTTGTTGGAAGTGAAAATGGAAGGATGAGGACTTGCCATCCTCAGGAGTTCAAAGCACACAATGGTATCCAGTTGGTCTTAATGATACAAATGAGTAGTCATCTCCTTTTATGATTAATGATAATGGTGTAAAGAAGCCCACTTAATATCTACATTGTTTCTTCCTTTTCTCTCAGTTCCAAATACATTCTGATTATTGATTTTCCTTTCCACTCAACTTTGTGTGTATGCATTCATAAATTCATTCTTTGGCTTTACTAAATTGCTGTTCACAGTGTTGGTGATTTTGTCTGTACTAGTTATACAAAGACAAATATGATCTGTTCTCTGACTTAAAGGTGAGTTTCCTAGGAAAAACAGGAAGAGCTCAGGATGAATTCTGCATGAACACTGTGAGGATGAAATGATATCAACTGGTGAAATGATCCAACTGGTGCTGGGCCTCTAGTTAGCTAGTATTTGCCATTTGCCAGTTCTTTCTTCTGCCATTCACTGCTGAATATTACTTCTACACCTATCTATCTGCCTTTGCCATAGTTTTACCTCTGTGTGTTTAGCTTAAAAAGTGTGAGCTACAGCCTTTCTACATTCCTCCTGTTCTCCACTGCCCAGGTGGCAACTCGCTCGTTAAAGTCTTTGTGATTCCACGGGATGTTTGTTGCTTTCAAGTAATAATTTTAGTACAGGGTATCTGGCAACCACAATCCTTTCCATTAGTACCTTCGAAGTCCACCACTTCAGTGGAACATTTTCAGACACTGTCCTGCTTAATTTTTTTCTACTCTGTTTCCTTCTTTCCTAAGGCATCTGTGTGAGCAGGGTCCCTGTGTAATCCATCATCTTGCCTCTAAGGCCTTTGTACAAACATGTTCCTTCTTTTCCTCCCCTCCCTTGGAAGCCAAATAGTTTTTTCTCTACACAATGATAAACAGAGAAGTTGAACCTAAGGGTCTATGATAACACTCCAGTTAAGTGGACTGAATACAGCAGACAATGAAGTGATATAGAACAGATAAGAATAAGTTAGGAGTAGAGGCATTTTTGTGTAGTAGTTGGATGCTCTGATTCTGAAATTAGCACAAAGTTGAAATCTCATCTCCAAAGGTAACTTTCTGGATTTTCATGAGCAAGTTGCATTAACATTGTTTTCTTCATTTGAAAAGAAAGATAACAAGAGCTCCTAGTGTATGAGGGTGTTGTAAGGATTAACTACGATAGAGTCCCCCCCAGCTCAAGGAAGACACGTCCCAAAACCTCAAGTGGATGTCTGAAATCATAGATAGAACCAAAAGCTACACATTATATATTAATTTTTTCCTATATGTGCATACCTATGTAATAATATAATGAAACTATAATAAGGTTTTAATTATAAACTAAGGCACACGAGATTAAAATAATAAAAATGTAACAGTTATTAACAGTGTTTTGTGATTAGACTTATGTGAATGTGTCCTCTTGCTCTTTCTCAAAATATTTTATTGTAATCACCTTTCTTCTGATGATGATGATATGAGATGATGCAAAGCCTATGGGAGGAGATGAAATCAGATGAACAACATGGGCACCGTCACGGAGTTAGGCTACTGTTGACCTTCCAGTGATATATCAGAAGAAGGACTGTCGGCCTCAAGGTGGTCCTGGATGGTCAAGCCATGGTAATGTGAATGGTCCTGTGTCAGGAGGAGAAGATGTCAGCGGGTGATGATCCTTCATGTTTCAAGCTTTTGCTGAAAATATTTGGGAAAACATCATAATCAGTTGTTGTGTCTTTCTTTTAAAGACTCATCAAAATGGTGCTTCAGAGAATATCATCTTTCAGTGATCACATGGGTGATATTAATGCTTGTGCTCCATCTGTGGAAAATATTCCATAATCATGTCCTTTCATGTCTGTGAAATTAGAAACCCTTCAGGAAATTTTGGTAATGTCCACACTGCTGATTTTGCTACAGTTTATTTCTTCTTCTTCCCCGAGCTCTGCAGATGGCCCAACAAGTGCGTCTAATTCTTCATTTGCTAACACTTCTTGATGGCCTTCAATGTGTTGTTGTATTTCTCTATCATTGCAGTTTGGTAAATCCTTCTCCACGGACTTGCCTTGTCCTGCGAAATGATTTTCCTAACTTCTCTTTCAATACCCAAGAAGGATTTACTGTCATTGACAAGAGCATTCCATAAGTTACTGGTTTTAACTCATCAATTGCAGGTTTGATGAGTGTTATTTCAAGAGCAATAATGAATTTTTTCCATACTGCATTCTGTCCAGATCAAGGTCTGCATCAACTGTTGATCAAAATTGATCAGATACCACATAAGTATCTTTCTAAATTGAATAGTGCTTTGGACAAGAGGCTGAGGCATGAAGGATGAATTTGGAGGTAAAAACACCACCTGGACATTTTCATTTAGCTAGAAAATACGCTCAGAATAGAGGCATTTCTTTTACTAACAGGACTTTAAATGCCAACCATTCCTTTTTTGAATGATTTTTTCACTTGTGATATGAAGCTAATGAAACTATTCCATAAGTAAGAGAGCTGCCACCTACATTTTCTGATTATGTTGCCAGAACATGGTAGATAGTTTGTTTTTGTTTTTGAGAGGCATGTGTTCACTTTGCTTGACTTTATCAAATGCCCCGCAATGTTGCCACATGGTACTGGATAATACCCTCTTCCGTGTTTTATGTGCTGGTGCCTCCTTTGCATTTTTATACATTTGAGTTCTGCTGGGCATCTTCTTCCAGAGGGTTTGGTTTCACTGCCATTGAATGCATGCTTTGGGGATATCCTTTCTCCTTCATCAACTTCTTCAACTTGCCCAGAAATAGGGCAGTAGCTTCTTTCTTGCGAGACAGAACCCTTTCCAGTAACTTTTATATTTTTTTCAGTCCAAAGTTATTCCCACATCTGCATAACCATTCCCGGCTTACAGTACATGGCTTGGTGCCACGCATTTCAGTGGCTCCTTTGCTGAAGTCTTCATATAGGCTTAATATTTTCTAGCATCACACACTGCTGTCAGTTGGAATATGTTTTCTGATAATGTCTTTCACCCACAAATTTAATGCCTTTTCCATTTTAACGAAAGACTTATCACATACTGTAGCTATAACTTTCCCAATTTGAGGTATGACAGCAAAAACAGTATGAATTTCTTTTTTCCATCTTCATAATTTCATGGATAAAAGATTCAATCCTACTGAAGATGTTGGAACCACAGCATACATACAACTGTTTTTATTTCCTCATTATGTGAAGAAAATTCACCTTTTCACTTAAAAGCCTTACAGCTTTTCTCTGTCATATCCAAATCGCCAGCATCAGCACACTTGCATTTCAGGACCATTGTTAAGAAAAGTAAAGATCATGTGAATGCAAGTGTCAGTTGATCTGAAAACCAAGATGGCTATTAAGTGACTGGTAGGTAGCATATACATCCCAGATACACTGCATGAAGGGGTGCTTCACACCCCAGGTGGGACAGAGCAAGATATCAGGTAAGATTCCATCATGCTACTCAGAATGGTGCATAATTTAAAGCTTATGATTTATTTATGCAACTCTCCATTTAATATTTTCAGAACACAATTGACCTGGGTAATTAAAACCAAAAACGTGTAACTACAAATGGTGTGAGTAGTCTTCTGTATGATAACACATGGAAAGTACTTAGTTTAATGTATAAACCTTAGTAAGTGTTCAGGCAACAATAATAGTATTATTACCAACATTATTATCATAAGGTAACCACATACTTATGTAAAACAGAATAGATTAGAGGTAAGTGATGTAGAAATTTAAGATTTCTTCCTCTAAAATACACAGAAATCCTTTAAATTTTAATATTAAGATATGCTGGTATACCCCTAGGTGGGCATGAGGGTACATGTCTGTAATACCAGTGACTTGGGAGGCTGAGGGAGGAGAATTAAGAGTTTGAGGTCAGAGGCAGCCTCCATAACTTAGTGAGATCCTGATTCACAACAACAAATAAAAAATGGGCTGGGGGTGCAGCTCAGTAGTAGCACTCTTGCCTACCATGCACAAGATATATATCCTTTTTCTTTTTCTCTTTTCCTAGAAAACCATCATTGCTTTTAACGTAAAATAAATTATCAAAGAAGAAACTGTCTTAATTTACAAATTATCTTCACCCAATGGCACGGCATCACAATTAGTAAGGAGGTACATATAAGAGTACGAATTCATTATTAATAAAGACGAGGTAGCTACTTTATTTGCAAGTCAGGTTGCTCCATAGAGTGGAAGAGGGCAAAATAAGCCTTCCTGTCACCAGAGGACCATGACCCAGTTCAAGCAGCTCAGGAGCATTTTATGAAGCAGAGCATCTGCCACATTTAGACAATTACTTGGCATTCACATTTCCATTCCATTTTAAAGAAACCCTGTGTCTCAGCTCTTCTGATATTATTTATCCCTGTTCCTTAAAGAAAGCAGCTTTAGGATCAGCAGCTGATATTTGAAGATAATTCAGGAAAAACTTAGTCTTAGCTGGGGCTAAGTCCCTTTGTAAACATGCTAATCTAAGCTCTCAGATATCTACTGGATAGGAGGCTTAACTCTTTCAGCATGATTGCAGGAGTAAGGAAACAGCACAAAATTCTCCTCCCCCCAAAAGCAATAAGTTTTTTTTTTTTTTTTTTCAGAAAAAGTTACATTTTAAAACAGACACTACAGACCTGAGGCCGTAGAGAACTGTGCCATCCGGATGCAGGCGAATCATTCGGTTTTTGACAGTCACTCCGTGCACAAACGACTTCTTATCGTTCAGGAAGTAGGTATCGGGCACCCAGAGCTGGTCGGCTACTCTGTTGTCCAAAGTCAAGTTTAAAGGTATTACATTATAGGACAGCCTCTTATCTCTCCAAGCTTGCTGAAAGTACATTGTCAAGGTATAATCCTGTGAATGTGAGAAGAAAGATGGTTATTTTGTACAATAACATACTTGTGGGATAGACAAGCACCTCAGTAGTCATAAGAAAAATCCTATGTGGTCACACACTATAAACATACACTCAGAGCTTCAAACATATGAAAAATTTGGCTCAGGTTTGGGTATGGGTTCAGTGTTAAAATTTAGAGGGTGCAGGCTCAGGTTTAGTTTAAAATTTTAATCCCATGTGTTGATAGATGAATAATTTTTTTTCTTTTTTTTCAATTTTTAAATAGCTAATGCTATAAAAAAAAAACATTAAAAGCTTAACCAAAATTCAATTTTTCACTGGCTTCAGGTTCAGGTTCAAGTTCAGTTTGGGGATCCAAAAAATTTTTTTAAATGCTTGAACCACAGTGGTTCAGGATTCAAGTTCAGATTTGGTGTGAAGCTCTGCTCTCTACAGACAGGATTTAAATCTGAATCCAACCCGAACCCAAACCCTCTACATTTTAATATATTGAATGCACACCTGAACCAGAACCCAATTTTTTGTGGGTTTGAAGTCTTGCATATACTATTTATACACAGAGATATATTTATTAAATGCCGTCTTACTAAGCACCTACTATGTGTTATGCGTACATTATGGTAGGGACTATGAAATCAGAAGCGAAGAGAGTATGTCCATAAGAGGTTTGTTATATGTTTCCCAGCAAGAAAGATGTGAAGGAATAAATAATAATTACTATTAGTTTCCCAAATTGGAGTGTACAGGATTATTTTCAGTAGGACATAAATACAAGAAAAATAGCTACTTTCTCCACACTAAATCTTTAATTAGCACATAAAAATCTAAGATTTCATGCATTTATTTATTCAGCAAATATGTCATTTGTACATAGTATGTGACAGGCAATTGAGAAGCTGGGATAAAAGTGGTAAGCAAGAAAGATTAAATGCCTGCACTTAGGGAATTTATAAGTAAGTCATAGATAAAGGAACAGAATAATGTCAAGTAATGATATATTCCATGAAGCAAATAAAGCACAGGAAGAAATATTTAGCTGGAAAGGTGAAGAAGAGGAGAGACCAGATAAGAAAGCTCAATCATTGGCTTTTAGGAAGACACCCCGAGCTCTGGCATGGGCATGGCATGTTTGAAGAACAGAAAAGAGACTTTCTCATTAGAGTCCATCATAAACAGGGAGAATGGTAAAAGTACAGTCAAGAACACTATCTTCATGTAGTTTTTGCTTTAGTAGAGAATGCAAATTTAAAATAATGTGTTGCAAAGTGGTTAATTTATTACTGTACTAATTGCAAGAGTTTGTAAATGCGAACCCTAATCAGTTGAATCAAGGTGGGATTCCCAGCAGAGGTGGTATTTCCACCAAGATTTAAGTAGCTTCTTAGCTAGCTAAACAATATTAATTCAGGCAATATACCATGAGAGTTTTAATCTCAGGATTATAGGTCAGTATTTTATAATGATTACTGGTCTTGGAGTTTCAATTCTATTAATTCTCAATTCTGTTTCTAGGGGGCACATTTACATCAATTCTTTTTGCTTCAGTTTGATTAACTATAAATAGAGATTTTAATATACGCCTGATATAATGAGAAAACTATTATGAGAATTAAAAGTATAACTCAAATGCAACTAGTAAACTAAACTATAAAAACCTACATATTATGAATAAAGCATTTACATATATAATGACATATTTTATCCATTAGAGGACTGTGGGTACTATGTAATTGCTTTCTCATCTTCATTTGGATGAAAAAAGAAAATTATGATTCTATTTTAAAATCAATTCACAATGCCTACTTGAAGGCTTTAAACAACAACAACAACAAAAAACGAGACTTGTTAATTGTATTAATCATCTCTACAGTCTGAAAGGCTAGCATAGGGCTTAGGGCACAAACAGTTAATGCACTTTTTCAACATCATAGGCTGTAATCTCCTCAAAAGCAATGGCCATACTTTATTCATATGTACACATATAATAATATTTAAGGTACTTCTGGGGAAAGGAGAGAAGCTGCAATTGTGTGTTTCATGGTACAGTTTTGTTATGAACTCTTGGAAATGTGCATACTATATTGTAATACTGTCTTCTTAGGCATCTTCTTAGAGAATAGTTATGTGGCAAGTTTCCACTTTTCAGTTTTCTCTCCAAATTTTCTTATATATTTCTTCATATGTCTCCAATACTAACAATCTATTTTCTATGATATATTACAATGTCATTGTTACTGTCTCCTCTCCTTGTGTCTCATCCTTTCCCTTTACAGGGCAGTACGAACATTGTGCAGAAATGTTTCTTCCTTGATTGATAAAATCCAAAAGTTTTTCACTGCACTTTGAATAAAATCCAAGTATACACGCCTTGGCCTTATGTGAACTTGACCCTTCCTATTACTTTGAACTCATCTCCTACTCTCCTTTTCTTTGTCTTCAATCAGATCACCAAGTTTATCGACAATGGTGAATCCAGTATGTAACTCCAGTGTTACTGTGATGATTAATGAAACAATGCATGTACAAAAGATGACACAACTCTGCTTGCTGAAAGTGAAGAGGATTTAAAACATTTACTGATGAAGATCAAAGATCACAGCCTCCAATATGGTTTGTGACTAAACATCAACAAAACAAAAATCCTTACTACTGAGTCAGTACACAACTTCACAATAAATGGAGAAAAGATTGAGGTTCTCCAAGATTTTGCTTTGCTTGGTTCGATAATCAATACCTGTGGAAGCAGCAGTCAAGAAATCAAAGGACACATTTCTCTAGGAAAAGCTGTGGCAAAAGATATCTTTAGAGTATTGAAAAGCAAAGATGTGACATTGAAGACGAAGGTGTGTCTGATTCATGCCATGGTATTTTCAGTTGAATCATAGGGTTGTGAAAGCTGGACTTTGAACAAGGGAGACAGAAAAAGAATTGATGCTTTTGAATTGTGGTGCTGGAGAACTCTATTGAATATACCATGGACTGCCAAAAGAACCAACAAATCTGTCCTAGAAGAAGTGCAACCAGAGTGCTCCTTGGAAGCAAGAATAGCCAGACTGTGTCTTACATATTTCGGACACGTAGTCAGGAGAGATCAATCCCTAGAGAAAGACATCATGTTCGGGAGAGTGGCAGGTCAATGCAAAAGAGGAAAACCCTCCACCAGATGGATTGACACAGTGTCTGCAACAATAGGCTTGGACATAAATAAGGTCGGTTGCCTGGCACAGAATCGGCAAGTGTTTCGATCTGCTGTACATAGATCGCTATGAGTCGGACTCTACTGGATGGCACCTAACAAGAACAACAACATAACTTACCAGCGAGAGGTCTACAGTAACTAGAAGGCTAACTATAGTAACTAGACGCTAACTGTAATACTGTACTTATTAATAAATAGTTTAATTAAAATATATTTCCAACAAACTAAAAAATGCTAAACTTAGAATTACACTGCTTTAGGAGGTTTTCTCACTGGAATGATAATGATTCCTTAACTCTTATTGAGACATAAAAACTGACAGTTGTTCAGTTGAAAATATTTGAATTTCACAGTGTCTAACCTATACATAGTAGCTAGAAGTATAAATGTACTAAATTTATTTAACAATAATACATAATTAATAATTTCAGATTATAAGTAAGTAACTCATTCACTCAGCAATACCTTTAAAAATAAAAACTATTTTATAGTCGAGTTTTTTAAATGGTTCAGGAAATTTTTCTCAGAGAAAAAAATAATAAAAAAATAAAAATCTCAGATTGTGTCTGAATTCTCAGAGAATGTGCCAAATTCTCCATTAAATGTTTGGTGTTGATAAAGTAGCAATTTCAAAGCTGTATATATTTTGTTATCTTTGAATGTAACACAGCAGACTATTTTAAAAAGTCACATCATCTTAGCTTGTGTAAGTATATTCTATGATGTTCATACAACAAAGAAATTGCCTAATCATACATTTTTCAGGGTGTATTCTCATCATTAATGGTTGCATGACTTAGTATAATGATAGCTAGCCATTTATATAACCAGCTAATTACAAATTAACAGAAATTAAAGCTATAGGCCATGATTCAAGATGAGGAAAAAATGTAGATAAGAGGATCTAAATTTCATGATTATAAACATAAAATTAAACTTTTTCCTGCCAAGAGCACAGGAATAATAGTGAAAGATTCTATTTTTTTTCAATGCAAGACACTGCATTGGAAGTGATTTTGACGTAAGGAAAAATACATCTGAATGAGTCTGACCTCACTAAAGATCAAATTTAATTTTGCCACTTAATTTGGTGGATTCTTAGGAAAATTCATGTCATTTGCCTCTCCTGCTACCCTTTTCCATATTATGCCAATTTATTTGCATCATACACAGAAAAATAAAATAGGAATGTCATAAACCATTGTTAGACCCCAAAGACACTCTAGCATGTCAGACTTGCCTAGTACCATCGCAGTATTCATTGGTTTCTTAAGGTACAGAGTCAAGTAAAATATACTGTGTATCTAGCATGGGTTGGGAACTATGGCAAAGGCTAATAAGTAGATTGTGAGTAGAATCCCTGCTTTCATTGGACATCAGTTTAGTAGTGAAAAAAGACTATAATCAAGTAAACAAATATAATTTTCTGAGGTATGCAAATGTCTGAAAAATATACAACAGATATTGCAGAAAATTCCAAGGTATGAGAATAGCAGTCATGTTAGGAAGATTAGACAAGGAAAGATTTTTTTCTCAGGTAATATTTGAGCAGAGAGCCAAAGGAACAGAAACAAAGTTCAGTCCTGTGAAGATATGAAGGAAGACAGTCCCATACACTGGAAACAGCAAGTAGCAAGGCCATAGCGCAGAACTGGTCTGGAGACCAGAAAAGCTCCAACTAAAAGATCAAAATGATGCATTTATGGAGCACCAGTTCCTCCTTTTCTGAGACAGAGAAAGACCTAAAAATCTGGCATATACCTTTTTTGAGGCAGGCTTTCCAAAGATCATTAGGAATTGTTTCAATCTCCACTTTTATCTTGGAGATAAAGTCAATTTACCTGTAACACTCATTCAATCAGGACATTTTGCTCAGATTCCTTCAGAACGTTAGAATTTTGTTGTTGTTGTTAGGTGCTATGGAGTAGGGTCCAACTCATAGCAATCCTCTCTACAACAGAACAAAACACTACTTCATATTGTGCCATGTCTGGCACTATGTCAGCACTTCTCTGCTATTTATAGGGTTTTCATGGCAGTTTCAGGAGTGGGCTGCCAGGTCTTTCTCCCATTTTGTGCAGTGCTGAGAATCAAACCCAGAGTGCAGAGCAAGCACTCTACCAACTGAGCTAAACACTCTAAATGAGCCTCCCCACTTCCTTCCTTTCCCATTCTACCACACTGGTTAATGGCAAGAATAAATAGAATAATATGAATCCAACCTCTTTGGTGGTAGCACTCATTAAATAGGCAAGTTGGCTGTGTATAGGATTAGAGCATTAATTTAAGAGTATTGATTTTCACTAACTGTCTGCAAAACAGCACGAGGAGGTATAATTGCCTTGCTAACTTTTCTTACAAAGACAATTTACTGTTATTCCTTTTTTTAGTTGAATGAATGAAAATTGTCATGTACATAAATAAAATGGTACTACAAGTATATAAGGGACCTCCCAATAAGGAAAGACCCAGGAACAGATGACATCATTGGTCAATTTTACAGACTATCTAAAAAAGAATTAACACCAATCCTCACAAAACTTTTCCAAAAGACTGGAGGGGAAGTCATATTTTAAAACTCACTCTAGGTGTTACCATAATACCAAAGTCACATAACAATATTACAAGAAAACAAGAGACCAATATTCCTGCTGAATATTGACATAAACACCTTGATAAAATACTAGAAAAAATTCAAAAGCATATTGAAGGGATTATCTACCATGGCAAAGTAAACTTTTTTTTTTCCTGGAATACATGGATGCTTCAACATGTGAAAATCAAACAATGTAACATATCACAATAATAAAATGAAAGAAAAAATCTCACAGGCATTTTAATCAATACAGAAAAAACATCTGACAAAGTTCAACAATCTTTCAAGATGAAAACACTAAACAAAGAAGTAAACTAGTTTAAGATAATAAAAGCCACATACAAAAAGCCCACAGCTAACATCATACTCAAAGTGAAAGACTGAAAGCTTTTTCACTATGATTGGAACAAAACAAGGATTTCTGCTGTCAGTACTTTTATTCAGTATAGTATTTGAAGTCCAGAGCAATTAGATAAGAAAAAGATATAAAAGACTTTTAAACTGGAAAAGAAGAAAATTGTCTCTGTTTACAGATGACATAATCCTGTATGTCTAAAGCCCTAAATATTCCACAAAATACTATGAGACCTAATAAGTGAGTTCAGAAAAGGTGTAAAGTGCAAAATCTATAATCAAAATAAATTACAATTTCATATATCAATGATGAATAATACTTAAAGGAAATTAAGAAAAGATTTCATTTATAATAGCATCAAAACTAATAAAATAGGTAAGAATAAATTTAACCAAGGTAAGGAAAAACCTGTACTTTATAAACTACAAATGGTGCTGATAAAAATTAAAGAAGATAAAAAATAAATGGAAAGATACTCCAACTTCATGGATCAGAAGACTAATATTGCTAAGATATCAACACTATACAAAATAATCCATGGTTTTAATTTGAACTTTATCAAAATCCCAATGACACTCTTTTGTAGAAATAGAAAACTCTATCTTTTTTTTTTTATTTTTCTGAATATTTTATTACTTTTAAATTCAGCAATTACATTTTGTGCATATGAGTATGATACAACCACATGACACAGAACTTGTATCCCTTTTTTGTATTTTTGAAGCACATTCTAGTTCATAAAGTATGATTGCTCTTATTCTTGCATATGAAACCTCTACTATAAGGAAAAACAGATATTTATTTTTTTTTTTTTTTGAAAACTCTATCTTAAAATTTATAAGACATTTCAGTGGTCCCCAAATAGCAAAACAAACTTGGGGAAAAAAAAAGAACAAAGAGTAGGAGGTCTCATACTTCCTAACTTTAAAATATATTACAAAGCTACAGTAATCAAAACAGTTTGATGAGGAAATAAAGATTATGCAGCCAATGTAATAGAGTGGTCAGAAATAAAACCTAGCATGTATGAAAAATGATCTTAAACAAGGATGCCAAGAATACTCAATGGAGGACAATACTCTTCAACAAACAACACTGGAAAAACTGGATATCTATATGTAAAAAAATAAAGATCCTTATCTTACACAATATACAAAAATTCACTAAAATGAATCAAATTAATGAGTAAAATATGTATGTATAACTGTAAAACTCCTAGAAGAAAGCACATGGGGAATTTTTCTTGACATTGGATTTAGCAATGCTTTCTTGGATATAACCATTAGTGCAGGCAACAAAGGCAAAAATAGACAAATGGGACTACATCAAACTTTAAAACTTCTGCATATCAAAAGATGCAACGGGACAAAAAGGCAACCTATGGAATAGGGAAAATATTTGCAAATGTGCATCTGATAAGATGTTAGCATCAAAACCATGTAAAGAATTTCTATAACTCAACAATAAGAAGCCAATTCACCTATTTAAGAATGAGTCAAAGACTGCCATAAACATAAGCAAAGGTAATATACAAAAGGCCAATAAAAGAAAGATGCAAACATTATTAGCCTGCAGCTGTAGCCCTGTGGATCTCAGAATCTAAGCAGGGTCAGGCCTGGTTAGTACCTGGATGGGAGATCGCCTGGGAGCACCAGAAGCTGTTGGCTTGGGAGAAGGACCTGGCAACCTCCTCCCAAAAATCAATCTGCCATTGAAAACCCTATGAACAGCAGAGAAGCACTGACAATAGTGTTTCCCCTGTTTTACAGAGGGTCACTATGAGTTGGATACCGACTCAAAGGCACTTAACAACAACAACAAACATTATTAATCATTAGAGAAATACAAGTTAAAAACACAAAATCATGAGATATCATTTAATATATATTAGGGTAGCTGATACAAACAAATAAAACAATCAAAAATAAAATAAATGCTGAGTAACAGATGGGGGGAAAAACACCGTAGAGGGGGGAAAAACACTGTTGTGAAGGATATGGAGGAATGGAAATTCTTTTCTTGTAATTGAGAATGTGAAATAGTGCAGATTCCATAGAAAACAGTATGGTTCTCCTCAAAAAATAAAACAGCATTACGGTATGATTCAGCAATCTCATTTCTGGTTGTATATCCAAAATAACCAAAAGCAGGGGGCTGGAATGTGGCTCAGTGGTACAATGCTTGCTTACCACTCAAGTAATACCAGCACCACAAGAACTAGTAATAATTGAGAGCAGGATCTGGACGTGATATTTGCATATGCATAATCTTAACAGCATCACATTAGTCAAGATGTATAAGAAACCCAAATATCCACCAATGAATGAAAGGCACATACATGTATGTATACACACAATGGAATG
>VMDO01001730.1:167064-193938 GCA_007922755.1 Pedetes capensis
GTACAACAGGGGAAACACTATTGTCAGTGCTTCTCTGCTGTTCATAGGGTTTTCAATGGCAGATTGATTTTTGGGAGGGGGTTGCCAGGTCCTTCTCCCAAGCCTACAGCTTCTGGTGTTCCCAGGCAGTCTCCCATCCAGGTACTAACCAGGCCCGACCCTGCTTAGCTTCCGAGATCTGACGGGATCAGATGCCACAAGGCTACCGCTGCAGGCACTCAATGGAATGTTACTCGCATTAAAATGGAAGGAAATACTGATACAGGCTACAATATGGATGAACCTTGAGGACATGCTAAGTGAAATAAAGACAGTCAAATGCTATATGAGTCCACTTACTTATGTTGTTGTTAGACGCCTTCAAGTCAGGTCCTACTCACAGTGACCTTATGTACAGCAGAACTAAACACTGCTCCACACTGTGTCATGCTCTGCATAATGTCAAAGCATCTCTGCTATTCATAGGGACTTCCATGGGTGATTGTTTCAGGATTGCTTGGGGAGTAGATAGCCACATCCTTCTCCCATTTTTATGGTGCTGGAGATCGAACCCAGAGCCTCAGAAAGTGCAGAACAACACTACTAACTGAGTTAAACCTCAGCTCCCTGAAATAGCCATGGAAAACCCTATGAATAGCAGAGAAGCACTGCCAAATATAACACCAGAAAATGAGCCCCCCAAGCTGCAAGGCATTCAAAAGATGACTGGGGAAGAGTTGCTTCCTCAAAGTAGAGTCAACCTTAATGATGGCAGTGGAGTAAAGCCCTTGTGAACTCCATTTGCTGATGTGACATGACTCAAAATGAGAAGAAACACAGTGACTGCAACAACGGGCTCAAACATAAAAAGACAATGTGTGTGACACAGTCCTGAGTAGTGTTTTGTTCTGTTGTGCATGGGGTCACCAAGAATCAGACCTTACTTGACAGCACCTAACAGAAGACACACGACTTGAATAAAGGTCTGAGTTATCGGGAAGCCATGTCCTCTCTCTGAGAATAATCTTTAGAAAGGCAAGTACCCGGTGCATTCCCCTGCGACTCTTCATGCAGCGGTTTAGGGCTGAAAAGTGGGATGCAGTCAGGAATCCTAACTAATTGGTTTCAAATTGAAAATCCAAGATTTTTGCAAGTTTGTTTCTTTCACCTTGTTCAGGTGCCAAAGTCATAGATGAGACTTGGAAGTGGACTTTTGCCTAGAGGGGAAATTACAACCTTCAGAGGCACAGAGAAGTTTCTTCTCGAGGGACTGAAGAGAGAAATGAATAGCAATCTACCGGGGAAGCCTAGTTTTAGTGGGAGAAAACCAAACCATTTCAATAAGGTATTTTATTTTATTTTATTTATTTTATTTATTTTAGTGTGGAAGTGATTTGGAATTTTTCTTCTGCCTCTCTGTAACACTGGGAGAATGTAGACTAGTTATGGAAATCTAATCCGCACCTTTTGGCAGTTTTTGCAGGCAGAACTTCAGTTTGGAATGTGAAGCACGCCAGTATCTGTGCTGATTTATTCGAAATAAATATAGAAATTTTCTCATTAGATCGAACAACCTGAATCCTATTTTTGTTAAACGTTGCCACCTTTTCTTTGCTCAAGAGGATACACATGGAAAGAAAGTCTGGGAGTGGACACGCGAGAAGAGCTGAATGCACAGCCTGGAGAGAGGGAGGAAATTTTATGGTTCAGGGCCTGGAGAGAGAAAAAGAGAACCCACAAGGAGCGCACATTCTGTGTGAGAAAATCAAGCAATTTCAATAGGACTTGAGTAAAGGGCTTAGTCATTAGGAAGCAGCCTGCAGCCATAGCCCTGTGGCATCCGATCCCATCAGATCTCAGAAGCTAAGCAGGGTTGGGCCTGGTTAGTACTTGGATGGGAGACCACCTGGGAACTCCAGGTGCTGTAAACTTGGGAGAAGAACCTGGAAACCCACTCCCAAAAACCAATCCGCCATTGAAAACTCGATGAACAGCAGAGAAGCACTGACAATAGTGTTTTCCCTGTTATAAGTCGGGTCGCTATGAGTCAGACACTGACTCAACGGCACCTAACAACAACATTGGGAAGCTATGTTCCAACATGTTTTTCACTAAGTTTACAGTACGTTTGTACTATGTCACACCTAGAGATCTATTTTCCTTGTGGTCTTGTGCATGTTGTTGTTGTTAGGTGTCATCAAGTCTGATTTACAGTGACCTTATATACAACAGATGAAATAGCACCAACGCTGTGCCATGCCCAGCACTATGTCAGTGCTCCTCTGCTATTCAGGGCTGGGATTTAGCTCAGTTGGTAGAGCACTGTGCTGCAGTCTCTGAGGTCCTGAGTTCAATTCCCAGGGCTGCAAAAATGGGAGAAGGGCCTGGCAACCCACTCCCAAGGCAATCCCGAAACAGTCAGACATTGAAAACCCTATGAGGGTCGCTATGAGTTGGATACTGACTCGACGGCACCTAACAACTACAACATCTCTGCTATTCATAGAGTTTATGATGGCTGATTGTTTCAGGAGTGGGTTGCTGGGTCCTCCTCCCAAACCTATAACACCTGGTATTCCCAGGTGGTCTCCTATCCAAGTACTAACCAGATCCAACCCTGCTTCGTTTCCAAGATCTGACAGGATCAGATGCCACAGTGGCACAGCGGCAGGTGTGCTTGTGCACAGTGATTGCATATTAAAACTCCAGCATAAACTGGGCATGGTGGCGCACGCCTGTAATCTCAGCAACTTGGGAGGCAGAGACAGGAGGATCACAAGTTTGAGACCAGAGGCAGTCTGTGTAATTGAAAGAGACCCTGTCTCAAAAGGTAAAAAAATGGGCTGAGGGTGCAGCTCAGTGGGCCAGCACTTGTAGAGCATGCAAGCGCGAAGCCCTGGGTTCAACTGCAAGTACCGCAAACAAACAAAAACACCATAGTTTAAGTAACCCACCTATTCATCAGTAGGAAGTGAGCATGTCCTCTCTCCTAGACTCTCACATACAATTACAGAAACATTTTCAATTTTTGTCAATCAAATTGAGGAAAATGTCACCATTGCTCTTTCATTTTACATTTTCCTCACTAATAAGGACATTTTATATCTACTTCATAAGTTTACAGACTATTTTTTATGTGAATTGCTTGTTTTATACTTTGCTCCTTTTTAAGTGGCTTATTTTAAAAAGTTAACTTAAATGAATTTATGTATATTTGGTGAAAAGTTTTCCTCTTAGAGTTTTACTTATCTTTTAACTTTGCTTGCAGTCTTGCAAAGAATTTTCCAGTTTTGATGTAATCAACCATATCAATTATTATGTTTAGGGTTATGCAATTATTTGTGTGTGTGTGTGTGTGGTACTGGGGGTTGAACCCAAGGCCTCGTGTTTGCATGCTTTGCAAGTGCTGGACCACTGAGCTGCACCCTCAGCCATTTTTACTCTTTTTTGTTTGTTTGTTTTTGAGACAGGGTCTTGTTAAATTACACAGACTGCCTGTGGTCTCAAACTTGTGATCCTCTTGCCTCTGCCTCCAGAGTTGCCGGGAATATAGGCATGTGCCACCATGCCCGGCTTATTCAAATTATTTTATTTAAAAGTTTTTTCTATTTCCCAAATATTTTCCTTTAATACTATACAATTATACTTTAAGGTTTAAATCTATAATTTAGAATTTGTTTTTTGTAAAATTGTGATTTAGATTTTAATGGAGAACTACTTGTTTCAATGCCATTTGTTAATAGAATTCTTATTCTAATTGATTTGAAATATTACCTTTATTGCATACTGAATTCTTATACATACAGATGTGATTCTATATTTTCCATGGTTTCATTGATCTCTTTGTCTATTCTAGTGATGATATTGGTTTTTATAACCATAGCTTTCTAATATTATTTTTCTCCTCCTCTTTCTTTTCAAATTTATCTTGTCTTTTTTTTTTTTTTTATTTTTTAGTACTGAGGGTTGAACCCAGGGCCTCATGCTTCCATGCTTTGCAAGTGCTGGCCCCACTGAGCTGTGCCCCCAGTCCATTGTTTTACTTTTTGAGACAGGGTCTCTTTCAATTACACAGACTGCCTCTGGTCTCAAACTTGCAATCCTCCTGTCTCTGCTTCCTGAGTCTCTGGGATTACAGGCATGTGCCACTGGACCCAGCTCTTATTTTGTCTTTTCTTACTCATGATTTTTTCCTTATGAGTTATAGAATCATCTTATCAAGGACTTTTGATTGGAAATGTATTGAATTTATTAGCTAACTTGAGGGAAAATGAACAATTTTTTTTTTTTTTTTTTTTTACTATTCTTGTAGTACTTGGGGGTTGAACCCAGGGTCTCACACATAGTTTGCAAGTGCTGTACCATTGGGCTTTCCCCCATCTCACTTTTTATTTTTTATTCTGAGATAGGCTTTTGGTAGATTACACAGGCTACCTCTGGCCGAAAATATGTGGTCCTCCTGCCTTTACCTCCCAGGTTGCTGAGATTACAGGCATGTGCTACCTTGCCAAGCCGGAACAAATCATTTTTTACCTGTAAACCTGGCAAATCAACTTTCCCTCTTTCTGCTTGTTGTTGTTGTTGCTGTTAGGTGCAGTTGAGTTGAGTCCAACTCATATAGACCCTATGTACGACAGACAAAACACTATCCAATGCTGTGCCATGCCTGGCACTATTGTCAGTGTTTCTCTGCTCTTCATAGGGATTTTGATGGCTGACTGCTTTGGGAGTGGACTGACAGGTCCATCTTCCAAGTCTATAGCACTTGGTATTCCCCTTGGTTTCCCATTCAAGTACTAAGTAGATCTGACCCTACTTATCTTCTGAGATCTGACGTGATGGCGTGCCAGAATGGTACGGCTGCAGCTGTATCCAGTGACATAGCTTCTATAAATCAATGTATACTGAATTTTTGATTTTTGCATATTTTATTCAATCACTCACATTCTGATTGAAAAGTGATTACTTTTTCTAATTATATTCATACCATCGCAATGAACATCTTTGTGTGAAAATAGTTATTGTATATTTTTCCTCATATAAACTCCCAGAAGTATATCCAAGTCAAAATATTCAGCTATATTATGACACATTTGTATCACATTCTGACAATTGCTTTATATTATATTAGTTTCAGTTCCACTCATAATGTATAACTATGCAAATTTTATAATAATTGTACTTTTTTCTTTTTGAGTTTTGAAATTTAGTACGTGGGACCTTACCTATATTTTTGACACACATGTACACACACACACACACACACACACACACACACACACACACTTCACTTCTTAGCTGCCAAAAGATAAGCAGACTCGGTCCCAACATCCTTCTGCCACAATACTTTGCTCACCACAGCCCAGAATCAACAGAACCACCTGAAACTTCTGCAACTGTGAACCAAAACAAGCACTTCTTCCCTTTAAGTTGTATTTCTCAGGTATCTGTCACAGCAACCAGAAACTGACTAACATAATTATTGACGAGATCAAATATTTTTCCAAGTACCTGTCCTATTTCCCTCCAACACTTCCTGCAGCTGTTTAGGGCTGAAAAATGGAATGCAGCCTGGAATCCAGAATGAATTGGATTTGAATTATTGTTCTGCGAATTTGAATATAAAGACCTAAAAATTTGAATCCAAGATTTTCAGAGGTGTGTTTCTTTCATCCTGCAAAGGTGGCATAGTTACAGATGAGACTCAGAAGTGGATGGTATAATCTGCAGATACACAGAGAAATTTCTTCTTGTGGCATTGGAGGCAGACATGAACAACAACTTGCCTGGGAAGCCCAGTTGCAGCGGAAGAAATCAACCCACGTCAATAAAGTTTTTTTTTTTTTTTGGGCGGGGGAGCCGGTTTAGAATTTGTTATCTGCCCTTTCAAGCCCTTCAAGTATGCACTCTACTATCTCAAATCTCATCCACACCATCTGAGTAGGTTTTGCAGGCTGAAAATCAGATGGGCATGAGAAGCATGCCTATATTGGAGCTGAATTATTTGAGCAAAATTTAGAATTCTTCTCACTCGATTGAACACTCTGAATGCCATCTTTCTTAAGGTTTGTCAACTTATACATTGCAGAAATATATACATGGGCAGAAAGTTTGGGAGTGGACATGGGAGGAGAGCTGAATACACAGTCTGAAGGGATGGAGGTCATTTTACGGTTCAGAGACTGGAGAGTGAAAATGGAGCATCCTACAAAGGGAGCATGTTCTGTGGGAGAAAATCAAGTCAAGTGAACAGGACTTGAGTAATAGAGTGAGTTACTGGGAAGCCATGTTCCCCCTTTGAAGACAGATTTCAGAAAGGCAAGTCCCTGATGCAATCCTCGGCTGGGGATTGAACGCAGGTCGCAAAAAGTACGGAGCAGTGCTCTTCCAGCAGAGCTATACCCGAGCCAGCATATACTTGGAAATCACAATTTCAATGGGAGAAAACAAAAACATTTCTATGTGACTTGCCCTAACATGTCTTTCAGCTTGTCATACAGTAGAGGCTTGCATGATGCTATGATACTAAAATCTATGCCAGCAATATTTCAGACAAACATCAGGGCCACCCATGATGGACAAGTTTCAGCCGCATTTCCAGTCTAAGACAGACTAGCAAGAAGGACCTGGCAGCCCACTTCCGAAAAAAATGTTGTTGTTGTTAGGTGCTGTCATATTGGTGCCAACTCATAGTGACCCTATGTACAACAGAATGAAACACTCCCAGACGCTGTGCCATGCCCAGCACTATGTCAGTACTTCTCTACTATTCATAGAGTTTTCAATGGCTAATAGTTTCAAGATTATTTTGGGAGTGGGTTGCCAGGTCCTTTTCCCATTTTTGTGGTGGTGGGAATTGAACCCAGGGCTCTATGAACTGAGCTAAAACATATTATTAAGCACATCAAACCAATTTATTTATAACGCGGTTCTTGCGTATTTTCCCCCATGGAGCTTTCTACAATGGCTGGCCTGTCTTATGACTATAAAAATAATAAATTCACAAGAGATGCTAGGTAGACCAATGAATATCCCACAAAGATTTTCATGAGTTTTATTTTCATTTTTATGGTGACTGCAAGGTATGTTCATCACATTATGTGTTTGCATTTCAAATAAATGTGTTACATTATTTATGCTTAAGATGAGCAGAGCTCAATAAATCTTAATTGACTATTTCTCCTACAATTCTAAGCAGTGATTGTGTGAGAAAAAGTGAAAAAAAGTACGAGGACACTGACAGAGAAAGAGAAGACATGCTATGTAGACCTTTTCAGTACTTTAGATACTTATTTTCCTTCTGCTCAGCATGGGCAAGGCTCATTCTCTCTGAAGCAGCAGCCTCTGAAGAGATCTGACAGTACTAAAAGGAAAGGACATTTTAAAATAAGTACATATCACTGTTTTCATACTTTTGACAAGCTTGTAGAAGCTGAGAAGAAGGCCAATTTGCAGACCTAGGCTGTAGCAAAGAGAATATGCTTAGTCAGTATTTCCAAGAGAATACCTGATGGGCCAAGATTAAACAAAAATGCATCTGACTGCTTTTAAAGGCAAAACCAGTTTTTAAATTGAGACCAAAGTGGCACTAGGCACAGAGTCTTAGCACTCGCTCTGCTGTAACAGGTATTCTTCATGTCCACTGAATACACAAATGGGACAGGATTTCTGGGATGCAGGGGGATCCAGTCTCCTTGTGTGTATGATCACTCTGCTGTACCCCATATTTTCTGCAAGTTCCAGGTCAGTGTTTATATAATCCTTCTTAAATTGTGTGCCTTAATCTCCTCACCTTACTCTAGCCCCTATGTCATGGGTAGACCTCATTGCCTGAAGCTTTTTGGGTTTTTGCTATGATGAAATCATTATAGAAAATCTGAATACTATGGAAAAAAAAAACTTAAGGAGCTCAAGATACATGGTAATTTCGAGAACAACAGAACTTTCCTGTGGGTAACCCAAAGCAGTGCTCTATTACACACTTAAGATCTTATATGAGTGAAGATTATGCATGCATGCATACACACACACACACACACACACACACACACACACACACACACGGGACTTCATCATCTCTATACTGTATGACACCACCACGCCTGGAGCTACTTTTCCTATGCCCTCTCCACTCCCATACCTACCTTCCTGCTATCTTTGTGAGGCCAATATATCACATTTAGACCATGAGTAGCCTATAGGCTTTTCCTTTATGTGGCCTCAGTAATGGCACAGTCCCCAGATGGAAGGAGCCAATGTCTCTTAGTCTCAGCATAGAGCAATTTTGCCTATTGATCCTGATCTTATGGGCTCTGAGGGCAGACTTGTCCATGTGCATTCAGTACTTAGTAACCAATGGAAATTCATTCTCTGTAACTAGAATGACTTGGCCAAAGTAAACACTCATCTTCTCCAAGCTCCAGAGTAAATGAGAAGGAAGGCCCTTAATCCAATTTACTAATTTTATAAGAAACAAACTCTGAAACTTGTAATTTTGCTGAAGACTACCTGAATATGTAAAGGCTGGTTGGAGACAAACCCAAGGGTGTCAGATCACATAATCTCCAGCTCCCTTATCTTCAGGTTTTTCATCAACAGTAAGCTTACCAGCCTCCTAACTTTCCCAGTCAGCATTTGAATACCTTCCAGGGATATATGTGGAAAAGATGCATAGGAAACACATCTCTCACAATATGTGCATCTGTGTCTTGGTTTCAGAAATTTAGAAAATGAAAGTTTCGAGGCTATATCATAGTAGAAAGGAGCATCTTCATGGTCTGAGAATACTGAAGCTCTATTCTAAATTAAGATGATCTTTAGACCATTGTCAAGTCTACCTAAAGTGTAGTAACTTTCTCCTACAGGTATACAATGCTGAGTCCACAAGTCCTAGCCTTAGAAAGGCAGTACTCCAGAGGAATGGGCATGACCATATAATTTCTTGTTAAAAACATATCTTGTTAATCTGTATATCAAAAATATACATGGAAACACCCATCTGGCATACAAGTCATTAATGAAGTCTGACCTACTTAAGCAAGAAGTTTAAGAAGACTTTTATTTTGAGTTTAGTTTGTTTCATGCATAATTGCTACTTACAAAGAGTTTTGCAAACTAGGTAGCAATTACTTTATTTGACTTCAGAGTCAGTAGACTTGCACAGCATATATCCTAATTTCCTGTGCTGGGATTTTCATCTGCATCATCTGACTAGACAAAATGTGTCCCAAACAATAGCTCCACTAAGACGTTTCTCAATAAAAGTGCATTACAAGTCAATATGTTAGGAAAGCACAGCATGCATTCCATATGTTTTCTTAGAGATTTACCATGCAAGTTATTTTAATGGCTATGGGCAGTTCTACAATAAAGAAATTTCTTAACTACATTTAATCCAGGATTTCTTAAACTCACTTGACTATGTAATGAATAGGGACTAGTAGAATTAGAGTCATTCAAAGCCCACCTTGGGAAATGATCACACATTGTAGCCCACATATTCTTAGCCTTTCTTCCATTTTTATATGATGCTTCTATGTTATGTTGTTGTTGTTGTTGTTGTTGTTGTTACGTATGGAGTAGGGTCTGACTCATAGCAACCCTCATGGGTTTTCAATGGCTATTTTCAGGATCACTTTTGGAGTAGTTTGCCATGTCCTCCTGTTTCAGTGTTATATAGAAAAGAACTATTGGTTTTTATTTTTCTTGGCCTGCAAGTAAACCATGACAAGGTTCCTCTACGTTTTGCTTATTGCTGTAGTTCCAGAACTGAATGGAAGACCTACCGCATGGTTGCCTCTCAAAAAAATAATTCTGAACAAGTAAATGAAAAGATTTGCTTACAAAAATGAAGATTTTTGATTGAGGATGAAAAAGCAAAGCAATAGGTAAGATATTCTTTATGAGATTGGTCTGATCTTATTGAAGGGGTTATAAAAAAGGATTGAACTAAATTAAAATGGACTCAAAATGAATACTGAGATTCATGTTAATACTGGATTCATAATTATGGTTCAGGAAAATTTGGGAAGGATTTTTAACAAAGTATAAGAACAAATACACTGTAAAAGGAAAATAGAAAGCATTTCCAGTTCAAAACACAGCATAAAACAGTATAAAATTCATGTATTTAGGGTTTTGACTAAAAATATCCAGAAGAAAATACAGTAAAATGTTAACAGTGATGAGAGTATTATGAATTTATTTTCCTTTTCCAAACTTCCTCCTTAATGAGAGATTTCTTTCTCCTAAATCCCTGACAGATGGTAACCCAAATTCTACTTGGATACTTCCAGTACAAAATACTCTACCTGACAATGCTGGCATTGTACTATTGGATGGTTACAACTGTAAGAAAGATGATTCCCTGTAATTTTCACCCATTGTTATACTTAACATTGACTCTCTTAAAAAAATTATAACTGAGCTGGGCACCAAAGGATCAATATGAGAGGCTGAGGCAGGAGGATCACAAGTTGGAGGCCAGAGGCAACCTGCACAACTTAGACTCTTTCTCAACATAAAAAATAAAAAAAGGTACTGAAGTGCAGCTCAGTGGCGGATCACTTACTAGCATGTGCAAGACACTGGGTTCAACCTCCCAGTCTCTCTCTCTCTCTCTCTCTCTCCCTCCCTCCCTCTCTCTCTCTCTCTCTCTCCATATATATATATATATATATATATATATATATATATATACACACAGTGTATATATATGTGTGTGTGTGTGTGTACACACACACCCATACATACACACACATATATACATGTATACACACACATATATATATACATCTACAATGTGACTTTAGAAATTTGTCATAAATTAAGTCCCAAGACAAAGAGAATGCAAAAAACCAGAACTTTACTGCATTTGAACATGTTCTATGACCAGCTCATTATGAAAATCTCTATCATAATTGGCTCAGCTATTTAGTTTCTTTTCATAGATGCCTTCAGAGCTGACTATCACAAGTATTTTATAACTAGTCCCTGATCAAAAGTATCAGCACAAAATTATCCTTAAGATATATTTATCTCCTGGAGGTGTCCACATATATTTACCATTTTTCTTAATTTGAAGTCATCAACTTGCATTCATTTTGCCTTTCAGAAGCTCTCTCCTACCATATTGCCTTCTCTGACATGTGCAAACTCATCATATTGGCAACCATAACTGGACACTTCACCACTGAGAAATAACTCGCGCTTCAAGCATGACAAAATAACAAAAACATTAGAGAGTCCTAGAGGAGAATGGCTAGGAAAAAGGATCTCCAAAGGAGTCAGTCTTGGTCTACGAATTCCCCTCCTACTCCATTTCCTCCTAAAGGAATCTGAAAACGATACCTGCTGCTTATATAGCCAATTTTACAGAAACACTGGGCTACGTATAATACTTAATATTTTAAGGAACGTAGAAATATCATACCGATTAGTTTATGCAAATTCAGTGTGCGCACTGTATTCACTTGTCTCTATCCCAGTGCTCCCAGTGTATTTATGCCACCTTATTACTACCTCTGGTCTCACCTCATCCAGCCTTGTTACCTCTCAAACATTCTCCACTCTTGTACCAAATATGGCTACTTAAAATACAGTTCTCTCATTCCATTGCCCTTTATCCAGTCCTTCAGTATTGATCCAGAGTATCCAGAATAGGGTCCAAACCTCTCAGTGATACATATTAGGACCTTCCCACAATCACAGTTTATGCTTTCTCAACATTAATTATATTAACTTACATTAACTGCATTAAATTCTTTAACTTCCTTCAACAGCTAGGCTCCCCAATAGCTAGATCTTTGCACAAGCTGTTCTTCTGTCTCTACGACTGCTCCCTTTCTCTTTGAGCAATTTATATTCACTCTTTAGATCATAAAATACATGCTACTTCGTATAGAAAGACCTATATTGTGACTGACTCCCCATGTTCATTGTCATCTTCTAGTCTTATATCCAAATCTAAGTTACATGACTTCCAATATGCAGTGACAACATTGTGTATTTCTCCTATACCACCAATGTTTATCATATTGTATTGTATAGCAATTTGTGTATATTGTATAGCAATTTGACATGTTCTACAATAGACTACAAATTGTATTAAGATAGGACTTATGTTTGCTACATTCTCTACATTCTTAGTATCTGGCAATGACACACAGTAAGGACTTAAAACATTGGTTATAAATGCATTGATAGTAAAAGAAAGGGGCCAGCCTTCTGGCCACTGCTCTTTTGGATATCACTTTAGAAAGGCATGTTTAGGATTCCATCTCCAATTTTCAGCTCATAAATCACTTTAAGGAGGTCTGCTGTGACTTCTACTCATTACATAGATCCCCTAGTTACATAACGTTATAACCCCCTGTAAATTCACTTTATAGTGCTTATCCAAGTGTATGTTTATGTGACTGATTAATGTATTTCTCCTTTGAGACTTTTATTTATATGAGTGAGTGGGAAAATTGTCACTGCATTGATTATTGTGGCCAGTATAGTATCCTAACATAATTGATGCCTGGCAGAGTTAGTATTTAAAACGTTTGTTGACTATATGGATAGATACATAGCTAGATGGGTGGATAAAACAATTCTGAAGACAACAACAAAGTATAATATAACCCAAAACAGGAGGAATAGAGGGGATTTATAAAGATACTTGGAGTAAAAGAAATTAAAAATCTGCAGGTTCATTGGTTGCATATTAAGAGAAGCATTACATGAAAAAGATAGATAGATGATAGATAGATAGATAGATAGATAGATAGATAGATAGACAGACAGACAGACAGATGGTTCAAAAAATGTGTACACATCTTAGGATGAAAAATTTCCATTTTTCTGTTTTAAGAATGTTTTGTTTGCTTGTTCTGCCACCTCCTGTTTCACATGCACATTGTTTGGCAGACTTCTGTGTTGAGCACCAAAACACTCTGAACACCACAGCAGCAGGAAGACTTGTTTCTGTGCCAGGCCTCTTGGATCTTCCCTTTTGCACATCTCATACAGTGCTGTATAAGTGTCAAACTTACCATGAATGTGGGCAGTTGCTAGGCATGTCACAGGTTCTGTTGCCTACTCATGCCTCCATTGTCACTGAGTTTCCACAACATTCTCATATTTCAAATACTACTTCAAAATTACTTGCACTACTTGAATGGCGGTCATGTTTCCACCATTTTCTTTGACTGTCCTATCTCTCACATGGTGGCACCTAGCATGTATTTGATTAGCCCATCTTTTGAGCAAATGTCCTATTACACATGTAATTAAATTCAACTTTGAAAAGTAATGCATAGATAACATCTCTTAAAATGTGAATACTTCTTGTGTATATGTTGTTAGCCCCCTCAATGTGTGTGTGTGTGTGTGTGTGTGCGCGCGCGCGTGCCATGGCTAATGGCAGATATTTGAAGAGTCAAATTGGACTCAACAGAATATATAATTTTGTGAAATTAAAGCTATCAAAATGGAGAAATATGCTTCAAAAGGAACACCCTGCCAAGCAAGGGCCCAGTGGAGACACAGGATAAAACAAACAAAAAAATCATATCAGTAAGTCATTATAGATACCAGTGATACAAGAGAAGAAGATAAAAATATTAGATAAATACTTAATAGGTAAATGTTTCACATGTATATAGTTGGGGTTTGAATAATAACAATTCCTACTACTACCAAGTGTTGAGGTATTGATATGTCTAAAATACATTATTTTATGTTTTATATATGTGTATTATACTAGATATAATAGTAACAGCTTCAAAGTAATATTAAATTTGGGATTTCTTTTCCAAAATAAGAAAAATGAGAGTTTCATGACTTGTTCAAGGAAACAGTAACAAGACAGAACATGATTCAATCTCAATACTGTTTCCAAGGCTACTACTACTACATGTTAAAATTCTGAGTGGAATTTGCAATATAATTTGAGTACCCCTTATACAAAATGACTAGAACCAGAAGTTTTTTCTGGTTCAGATTTCAGATACATTTGGACTTTGGAATATTCACATGTACTTGCGAAGCATCTTTGGGACAAGACCCAAATGTAAACATAAAATCCACTTATATTTCATAAACCATACATGCTTCGCAGCTTATACATATAGGCTGAAGGTATTTATATACAATATTGTCAGTGTACCTATGTTTTGACTGCAACTCATCAGGAAGTCAGGTGTGGAGTTTTCCATTTGTGGTATATTTCACTGCTCAAAAGCTTTGGATTTTAGGTTTTCTGACTAGGAAAACTCAACTTGTACGGGGGTTTAGAAGAGGCAGCTAGTGGCTATTTGCTGTTTCTACCTATTTGCTTACCATTTCCGGCTACAGCAACTCAATGACTATCTTAGTAAATCATCCCTTTTCCCACTCTATTCATATCATTCACATCATATTGGTTTTTTGCTCCTGAGATATTAATGTGAGATAGACCTGAATAGATTATATCACCCTCCTGATTCAGAGATGTTCATGTGACTGAAGTAGGTCAATGCAGCTCAAACCCACAATTTCTGATGTAGGTACTTGGAATAAATATTTTCCTTTGTGCCTTGGAAATATTGTAAGGATATGGGATGGTTTGGAAACCACCTGCCTAGGAACCAAAAAAATAAAAAGGACAATATAGGCAAGCAATGGGAAAAAAACCAGTTGTTGATGATATAGTTTGAGTACCTAGATCCATCCATGTCAGAAACCAGACTATTCCTTGATCATTTCAATTAGTGAGAAAATACAAGTCCTCTTTATGTAAGCCTGTTTGTATTTAATTTCTGTTATTGGCCATTTAAACATCCTGTGACAAATCTGTGGAGCACTTACTCAGGGTTAGAGTAGTCACAACAGACAGATCCACACTGAACCTTGAAGAATAAATGGGATTGGCAGAGAAAAAGAGAAAAGAAAAGGTACCAGCCTCCATGCTTGGAAATAGGCATTGTAAAATTAAAATGCCATCATTCCTTCCCTCAGAGTTCTCATCCACCTCAACTGAACAATCTCCAAGGACTAAACATATTCCCGTTGACTAAATTTCTGGAAAATGCACAACTGAAGGCACTTTGTCAAAAATGATAGATTATATTTTAATTGCCTACGCATGCCACAGGGCTGGGATTTAGCTCAGTGGATGGAGCACTGCACTGCAGTCTCTGAGGTCCAGAGTTCAACTCCCAGCACCACAAAGATGGGAGAAGGGCCTGGCAATCCACTCCCAAGGCAATTCTGAAACAGTCAGCCATTGAAAACCCTATGAGGGTCGCTATGAGTTAGATACCGACTCGATGGCACCTAACAACAACAACAACAACACATGCCACTGACAGAGATTCTGATCCAACCTATGGTGCAGTGTAGCTTGGCTCAGATGGCCACAACACACTACCTTTGCCTGAGCACACAATGGGTTAGTCCAGAAGGGTAGCACATTGATTTGAAGTGCCTTCACACGTGACATGTTAAGTCAGCTGTGTGGGGCTAGGGTTTAGCCGAGTTGGTAGAATGCTGCTCTGCATTCCTTGAGGACTTAGGTTCAATCGCCAGCACCTCAAAAATGATTCTTACACAATCATGAAATAATCAGCCATTGAAAACCCTATGTGGGAGGCATCAACAGGGTGGCTTTGATTATGCAACCTTAAAAAAGACAGATATTCTTTCCGTCCTAGTCCATCCTATCTTTCTGTCTCCTTTTCGGTAGCTGCATATTAATAAATATTCATTTCAGAGAACCATCAATTCAACCCTGGCCCTCTACTGTCTTCCAAAATACCAGAAAGGTCACTGTGATGCACCACCACATGTAAGTAATTGTGGACATTACTGAATACAGCCCACACTCATGTGCCAACTGCTTTTCTGTATACCTCACATTCCTGGTAAGAGAGAACTTTACCACATCTCATAAGAAGAAAGCAGAAATGAGGTCTTTAATTCAGTAGCAAGACTGACTATTCCCTAAGGAAAATTCTAGTAGACTATACATAATTTGTTCTATTGTCTGTTCTCATGCTGTCTAAAAGACAAGGAATTAGCATTCTTTCTATATCTGCCTATCTTAGTGGCTCCACTGACTCTGAAAATATTCCTCCTCCAATTTACCTGGTAAAATTTACTTATCATTTGTCCTTTGGTCTTCTGTTGAGTGACCAGCCAATCTGAAAAATTCAAAGTTTGGTAATTTAAGCCCATTATAACTCTCTCTCTCTCTCTCTCTCTCTCTCTCTCTCTCACTCTCATAGATAGAGATATTGGGGTGCAAAACATGTATACACATTTAAATAGATGATATCTATTATGTTTTGAAGTTGAAGTTGAATTATGTTGTAACCACTCTAAGTACCTCTTATAATTGCAGAAGTCAAACACGACTTGTATTCATCTTTTGTTAGTGATATATTGAGTATTATAATTTTAATACTAAAATGTGTATTTTTGTCACCCTCTGTGTGTGTATGGATACACATATCTCCCCCATACATACAAAAAGGGGCCCAGAATTCTATATGCATCTTGGGATAAAAATCTTTTCTTTTGCTGTTTTAAGAATGGGTTATATGATTGTTCTGCCAACTCCGGTCTCATCTGCACATAAACATCATACTACACATTGCTACTGTAATTCAACTTCCAAAAGTAATATGTAGATAACACCTCTTACAATGTGTATATATTTTTGACACCCCATGTATACATTTGTGTGTGTGTGTGTTAACAAAAAAATTATCACAGAGACTGCCAATATTTTTCCCAATGTGGTAAAATGATTGGAGTCGAATGAGTTATAAAAAAGATTGGGGTGGGGAAGAGTCAGTGTATTTCCAATTACCTACAATGTTATTCTTTCTACTGAAAGGCATCATGAATGTTAATTTGTATGTTACTACCGTATATTCTGGAATCTAAGCTACATCCTTTCAACAGCTTCAAAACGCTACAAAAATCAGATGTGGATTAGAATTGAGGGCAGATTGGATTTCTAGTTGAGAGAGCTTGAGCTCTCTCCAATCCCAAGGAGATTCTAATCGTACCTGATTCTGTAGCCCTCTAAAACTGTTGAAAGGGTGCAGGTTAGATTCAACAACATATTGTTGTGGCTTGAAAACTATTGTACCTGAGTCATTCAGAAGGAGTAAGTCAAATAAATTTTTGGCCTAAGGAACCAAATAGAAAGATTTTGGAAAGGACTTAAATGCGAGGAATGTGCTTCCTATCTCTTAACTAGAAGCCAATATTGGAAGGTCTGTAGCAAGAGGCAAAGCATATTATGGTGTTTAGAACTCAAGACTGCCTCTGCTCATTTTTAGTTGTATATGTTTTGGATGATCATTTTTTCTTTCTGTCAACTTCCTTGTCCATATAATATTTAACACTAATGCCCAATTCACAGAACAGATGTGAAGATTAAACAAATCAACGTAAAAAAGCACTTTTAGGACCTGATATACAGCAAACACTAGTGGCTTGGGTTACAGAAATTACAAATGACTGAAGAAATTCTCCTATTGCTCTCTTCCTACATTCTTATGTAATATTTTTATTATATAATATTTGAAAGTAGAGTTTATCACTAGGACTGCAAGTTACTAACTGAACCTAGATGATGCAGTGACACAGGCTAAACATTCCTTAAGGACTAGAAGGGAACAGCACATGTCTACCTCAATTAAAATGCATATGAACATGTTCCAAATGCTTTTATGTATGTGAAAAACTGATCAACTGAATAAAATTAACAAATTCACCACTGTCCTTCCTCTATATTTTTTCTATTCATAGAACTATGGATACAAGGCTCAAAATGGTTTTGATGAGTAGTAGAGAGTCCTAAAGAGAATAGAACAGAAAACCTGGCATGACATTAGTGATCTAGATTTTGCTTTTAGTTTTATTTTTTCATTTTCTACAGAGGACCTTTAGACCTTAAGAATCCATAGCTTCAAGAGACCCTTTAAGTCACATAATAATGTGAACATTTAGGGTATGTCCCAGGAGATTTTAGGCACAGGAAACTTTTGCTTCAGACTCTCTTAAGGAAGAATGTACTATTCCTTTGATTGTGATCTTCATTCTTTACCTATGGTTCATTGTCTCATCTTAATCTTGCATGTTTAGCAAGAAATCACTGCATAGATAGGGTTTTATGGTTGGAAAGATACTTATGAAATCTTTAGGGAGAGTGGAAAGTTATTACCTCTTATTACTTTATTATTATTGGCTTTTGATTAAAGAATGTTTTAGGGAACTGTCTCAGTTGTAAAAAATGTGGCTGGATTTTTCATGTTACAGTTATCTTTTTATTATCGAGTGCTTAAATTAATTTCTTTTCTATACTCTTGTCTAATTCATTCAGAATTCATAGCACTAAAAAGCTTTTTTCCTGCCTAAAGTAAAACTTGTTTATCTGTTTCTTTTTTACTAATTTTATGTAGTTCCCTTTCAGAACAAAATATTTACAAAAGCTATTGATTGATATCATGGCTATACAGGAAGCAACAGGCATTATTTTGGGTAGGAAAAAAACATTTAGCAAGTGCATGAATCAGAAATGTGTTTAGAGTTAATATTGCAAGGATCATCATATTGTTTCATTATGTAAAGTGCCTACACTTTGATTTTGTGTCATGTGGTAAGCATATTATTAGCAACCAGAGGTGAGGTCTATATAAATGCAAGACATACTGAAATTTAAGCTGATCATCATTTGATGCTCATACCCATGGATGTAATGAAACAACCACTATTCTTCAAATTCACAGGTGATTAGTATTCAAGTGGATGGCTGCTGAGTAACCAAGCTATAAGTAATGGGCTTTCTAATCACAGTGTCTTCCCTGAAGCGATGATCAGGCCAGTTTGGGCTTAAACTATTCATCATTGTACTAACATGAGTAACAGAAAACTTAGAATCATCTTCACAATATAAATAAAAGCTTTTTAGTAAATCATGAAAAGAAGCAAAGAACATAAATGAGGCAAATAATAATAGACATTTCTTAAGTGTGTATTTTATGCCAGGTAATTTACATAGCTTATATCACTTAACTGAATAAGACGTCCATATTTTCACATATTTCCAAGAAAGAGGATCCAACCAAATGTGGAAATTTTTGAATGCTCTCATTAATATCACATGAAAGCAAAATTTTGCTAAAGATCACACAAAAGTGACTGCAGCAGTATATAGACAGGGAACTACCAGAGAATAAAGTCAGATTTAGAAGAGGGCGGGGAACCAGGTACATCCCTGCTGATGTCAAATTGATAGTAGCTGAAAGCAGAGAATACCAGAAAGATGTCTATCTATGTTTCATCGACTATACAAAGGCTGTGTGGATCATAAAAAATTATGGATAATACTTTGAAGAATAGGAATGCCAGAGCACTTAATTGTACTCATGAGGAATCTAGACATGGACGAGGAGGTAGTCATTCGAACAGAACAAGGAAACACTGCCTGGTTTAAAGTTAAGAAAGGTCTGTTTCAGGGCTGTATTCTTTTACTGCACCTCTTCAATCTCTATGTTGAACAAATAATCAAAGAAGCTGGATTTATGAAGAGGAATGTGGCATCAGGATTGGAAGAAGACTCATTAACATCCTGCATTATGCAGATGACACAACTCTGCTTGCTGAAAATGAAGAGGATTTGAAACCTCTTACTGATGAAGATCAAAGAATACAGCCTTCAAATGGATTGTACCTCATCATCAACCAAACAAAAATCCTTAAGAGTGGATTAGTAAACAACTTCATGGTCAGTGGAGAAAAGATTGAGCTTGTTTAAGATTTTACTTTACTTAGTTCTACAATCAACACCCATGGAACCAGCAGTCAAGAAATCAAAAGATATGTTGCATTGAGAAAAGCTATTACAAAAGACCTTTTAAAAAATTATTGTAAAGTAAAGATGTCACATTGAAGATGAAGGTGTGCCTGACTTATGCTATGGTATTTTGAGTAGCATCATATGATTGTGAAAGTTGGACAATGAATAAGGGAAACAGGAGAATAGATGCTTTTGAGTTATGGTGCTGGAGAGAAATACTGAATATACCATGGACTGCCAAAAGAACCAACAGATGTGTTGTAGAAAGAGTGCAACCAGGGTGTTCCTTGGAAGCAAGGATGGCTAGACTGCATCTTAGGTGTTTCTGACATGTTGTCAGGAGGGACTGATCCCTGGACATCATGTTTGGGACAGTGGTAGGTCAACGAAAACAAGGAAGAACCTCAGGTAGAGGGATTGATCTGGTGGCTGCAACAATGCACTTACACATAAAATATGATTGTGGGCCTGACACAGAATCAGAGAATGTTTTGTTCTGTTGCACACAGGGCTGCTATGAGTTGAACACAGTTCGATGGCACCTAACAACAACATATCATTTAATCAAATCTTCATTAATAGCCTTATGATGTCTATACTACTATCACCTTCCTTTCTCCTATATGGGAAAAACAAAAGTCAAAGATAATAAATAAGTTTGTCAAGATTGCACATGTAGCCGGGCGTGGTGGCGCACGCCTGTAATCCTAGCGGCTTGGGAGGCAGAGGCAGGAGGATCACAGGGTCGAGACCAGAGGCAGTCTGCATAACTTAGTGAGACCCTGTCTCAAATAAAAGTAAAAAAATGGGCTGAGGGTGCAGCTCGGTGGTCCAGCACTTGTAGAGCATGCAAGTGCGAGGCCCTGGGTTCAACCCCTAGTACCGCAAAAAAAAAAAAAAAAGATTGCACATGTAGGTAATAAGGGAGTCTGAACTCAAGTCCAGGCCATGTGTCTAAGGAGCTCAAGCCCTCCCCAGTGTAGCATGTTGATTAAATTGCTAACCACACTGAAGAAGCATATCAGGTCATACGTTTGGGTAATATTTCAGCTACACATATTCCTATTTTCTCTATATCAAGTGAAACAAATTGCATTGATGGGTTTATATAGTGAAGAAGCTCTCCTTAGAGAAGGAAAAATGTTAGCATTCAGTTTATTGACAGTCACTACTTATATTAATCTTAATATGTTTAGGAGTATTTGTAGTCATCAGTTGATGACTATAAGGATGGGGTTGTACTCTTTTTATAGACTTAAATCCTAAGCTAAATCACATGTTCCCCTAAAGCATACCAATGAGTCTCACATTATGATTCACCAAGCATAAGTAGAGAAAAGGATTTACGAGATATGTCAGAAAATCCAGTGTTTGTGCTCTCAGCATGGAAGATGATCACTAGATTTCAGAGAAAATAAATCTGTCCCACAAATAACTGCTTGCAGTGCTTTTTAGGGAGAAGTATAGTCTCAGCAGGATATGCATTCAGTTATATAACCAGTTAAATCACTTTATGTATAATTACTGTCTGTGCCTAGTAATCTTTTACCAATTTCACAAATAACTTATCTCATTTCCTCTTGGATTCCATACATCATGTCTACAAGCAATTTCAAAAACTATCAAATGTACATCTAGCATTTGAGGACCTATAATAAACATACATCTCCAAAATAAAAAAATATCCAGAAGATTATCTCTGGGATAATATAGAGCAGACAAAAGTAGCTGACAAAAGCGGTTTACAGTTTACCAGCGATGTGAATATGGGCAAGTCATTCAGGCACCCCCCCACACACACAGAAACTTTACATCAATTATAAAAGAGAGATGATCAACTCTACCTGCTAGAACCCTTGTGAGGATTGAGATATTGTCTATTTTGCATTTGCATATTATCCTGTACAATGTTAACTGCTAGATGAGCACCCAGAATTGTTACTAATCACTAAACCTTGTAGTGCTAAAATTTACATCACATTTACAGAAGAGGAAGGACGGGACTAAAATTAGTGAGTAACTTGTTCAATATCCCAAAGCCTTATAGATTGCATCCAACATTACTAAGGTCACAACAAATTCTGATAACAGTTGATAGAACCTAAAACAGGGATCTGCCTCCTGGTGAGCTTCTTCTTCAAAATATTCTTAAGCCATACCTCTAGAACAAGATGTCTTTTCTTATATGTTTATTGTTCCTAAGTTATTTCTTAAAAATTTCTTTTTTACTCTTGGGTCTTTCTCCAAATGGCTGTCAGGCCACCATATTTTTAGCACTTTTTTTCCCTCTCTAGAACTCCAGGTCATTCCAAGAGGGTTCTTAATGGTATTCACAAGTCATCAGCTGCCCTTCATTTGTAAACCTTTCTTCACAAAAGAGAAATGCTTTTGAGGGTAGCTAAAGCCAGAATTCCCGGAGGGGCTGGGATTTAGCTCAGTTCGTAGAGTGTTGTTCTTTAGTCTGAGGTGCTGAGTTCCATTCCCAGCACCCCCAAAATGGGAGAAGGACGTGGCAATCCCAAAACAATCAGCCATTGAAAAGCCTATGAGCTTCACTATGAGCCGGATATCAGACATAACTCAATAGCACCTAACGACAACAAAGCCAGAATTAAAAACTGAAAATAATCCTTGCCATAGTTACCTATGATAACAAAATTGATTTTAAAAAAATGATCTGTTGGTCTTGTAATTCACAGAAGAAAGAACAAATAATAATATTAACAACAATCAAAGAAAACAAGTTTTCTATGTATGATGTGAGTGTTCCAGCAAATTATCATAACTAGAAAGTTGATACTATGTATGCAATAAAAATGAAAACTGAATATTTAAAGGCTAAAGTTCTTGGGATTTAAGTCAATGACTCATGAATTGTCATTAGATAATGTTGGTTAAGAAAGAAATGTTTTTATTTATTGTTCAGGTTTTCAATGCAAAACTTCCATTAATTTGCCCTAATGTTTCCTCTTATTTTTCTATTCCTTCTTTATTGACACAAATGTGATGCTTATGTATTTTAGATGATAGCACTTTGTTATAAGTGGTGTTTTTCTCCCAAATCTAGAAAAATGTCTGAAAAAACAACCTTTTCATTCCAAGTTTTACCATACCATAATTAATCATTTCAGGTATTTAATCCTTTCGCTATAGATCTTACTAAGTTTCACTGATCTACTTAATTTAAAAATTTAATTTTTAAGATAAAATATTTCCAGGTTACTCTCTAAAAAGTAAATTGACATTTTTATGAAAATTGCATTGTATTTTCAGATCAATTTAGAAGCACTGAGGTCTTTAGGACATTGATTTCAATAAAACAAGAAAATGTGTGTTTATACAATTCACAGTTTCATTTTTGTTCTTCCTTCCAAAAATGACTATGCATATTTTGAGGCTTATTTTCATTACAGTTTAATAGATTAGTGCTAGCCCAGAGGGAATTTACCAACTTTTGTATACTTGAATGGCTCTGATCACTGGAATTTAGCTCAGCTGGAAGAATACTTGCTCTGAGGCCTTGGGTTTGATTCCCAGCACTGCAAAAATGGGAGAAGGACCATTGAAAATCCTATGGATAGCAAAGAAACATTGATAATAGTGCCAGGCATGATACAATATTAGGGAGTGTTTCATTCTGTGGTACACAGGTTCCACTATGAGTCAGATCTGACTCTATGGCACCTAACAACAATAAAGATGATAATATATATTTTTATTTAATGTATTAATATAGTTACACTTACATATTTCCTAATGTCAAAGCACTCTTGGCTTATAAAATCCTACTTGACATGGTGTAACATTCTCTAAGCACACTACTAAATATACAACTACAGTTGTATCAAGGGATGATCTCTAATAAGATCCCAAACTCAAATGCCTATAAGAGCAAAGCATTTCAGGTACTATCATGGTGACAGAAAGTAACTGTAACAAACATATTATATGAAGTACTAGATTGTTCCACACTATGTATATTTTATATACTGTGTATATTTTACAATACATAAAGAAGAATTTTGGAATGCTGTTGGAGTATGTGACAGATGAGGAGAGATTCTGAAAGATTGATAAGGTAAAATAATTTAAAAACAAGTGGTTTGATGTCATTTAAAAATAAATGTGTTTTAATCATCTTAAAAGAGTTTTTATGGTTTATTCTTCTTTAGAAAAATTGAAGATGGCTGCCCTGTAGGATGATAAATTTCCTCTTTAGCAAGAGATTTTTGAGAAATTAAATGTCAAGATCTCAAAATAATGGGTTCTATATTCCACAAGCTGGACAGTAGTCAAGACTCAATGTTTAAAGTTGTGGTCACAGATGGAAGATTTCTCTGAGAGTATCTGTGAAGTTTCAATCATGCTATTAACTAAAGTAAAGTTAAACTTCAAAAGGAAATATGCTAGTCTGAAAGAGGCTATATAAGCCCTCCTTACTGTTGAAAGTTTAAAAGAAAGGGATTTCATGTTTCCATTTTACATTTTGTGTAATGAGTGGGAAAAAATAGAATAATTGAAGCAAGCCAGCTGGGCGGGCTTCTCTTGATCCACTACTGCAGATCTCCACATTATACTTCCTGTAATCAAGTGAGACGTCATACTTCCATTCCTTTCTGGATACAGAAGTCAAAAACACTGTTACAACCCACGGAGGAAAGTCCAAGCGGAAGCCTTTGACAACAGGCCACTAAAATGCCTTCACAGAGGCAGTGTGGACACAGCAGCAAAGTTCCAAGGAACCTGGGAGTGATCAGATTCTATTCTTTACTAGTTGTGTAACCTCTCTGCTTCTTTTTCCTATATGTAAAAGAATTTCTGCAATATTCCCTCAGAAGACTTTAAGAAGATTAAATGAATGAATCATTCAAAACCTCCTAACAAATATAAGCTACATCATTATTTTATTGTCTACACAGGATTCCCCTCAACTTCAGATATTATCAATACTTTAATTAGATATATAGTTTTTTTCTTTACATTTTTGTACTAATATTGATAGCTTTGCAAGAAGTATCTTCAAATATTACATCTTTATTCACTTGGCAAAACATCTTCTCAGTGAATAGTTTGATCTTACTTAGGATTTTCATGATTTGACTACATGATCACATAATAACATCTGCAGCCATAACACCCTAATATCTGATTTTGGAGATCTCAGAAGCTAAGCAGGGTCAGTCTAGTTAGTCTCTGCATGGGAAATCATCTGGGTGCTGGAGACTTGGGAGAAGGACCAGACAGCCCACTCCTGAAACAATCCAGCATTAAAAATCCTGTGAATAGTAGAGAAACACGGACAACAGGGCTGGGCATGGCACAGTGTTGAGGAGTGTTTCCTCTGATGCACATAAGGTTGCTATGGGTCAGGCATGACTTGATGGCAGCTAACAATATTACATAATAATAGCTATCTTCCCCCATGAAGCTCAAGTCTCTTAGACTTTTTTTGGAATTTTTCCATTCAAAATTGTATAATTCAAAAATACCCAATATTTACGGAGAGATATCCTTCATATTAGAATTTCTGCACCTCCCAAAATGAGTTCTAACTAATTGAGCCCATGAATTGTGCTTTAGATCAAAACCATCTTGCTTCAAGCTTGCAGGTGATTTAAAAATGATTGCATCTCTTCTTTAAATAGAGACGGGAGCAGGATCTCTTAGAAACAGCTCAGTTAACATCTGTCAAACCTCTCTAAAATCCTCATCTTTGATGCTTGCCATAGGACTGAACCTGAAAGACACAGCCCCAGGTGTGGTGACAGTCATTAGCCTTGCTCAGGCCAAAAGCAGCACTGAGCCCTGCGGCATTCGGCTTGCTGCAGCCTTCTAGTGGGCAGGCCGACCCCCTTCTGAACTGAGCAGGGCATAATCATGAGGTCCCACAGGGATTCAAACTTAAATGCATGGATTCTTTTTAAACATCTAGAATTTGCCAGAAGCCAGAGCTGAATTCAGCCTGTCTGTGATGCTGACGGAGATCTGTGAAGCCTGGGATGTTTCACAATCAACAGAATAATAGCAATGCAACATTCTCTTCACAAAATCCCACTGTCCCTCGACAACTCAAAGTCCTCTGAATACATTACAAATGCTGAGTTTTGTTATAACCGTTCAGTTGTGTGGTTGCACAGCGAGCTCATGGAGGGCCATAAGCAACTTATTTCATTCCATCTCCAGGTAGGCTGCTGGCCTGTCCTCAAACTGGAATTGACTCAAAACGCCTCCAGTGATCTCTGTTCTTGGAGTGTAGCTCTCTGTTGCCTATGTCAATGCAGGTGACAATGTCCTTTACTTGAGTATCTTGGTCAAATTAAAAATTTACTGAAATCTTTCTTGATCACTTTCAGTAAGAGATACTATGGTGTTTCTTAGAAATAATTTAGACACATTTAGAAATAATTAGAAACATTTAGAAATAATCCACTTTAGGATCAAAAGAATGTAAGCCTAGCTGCTTCATTCACAATTTTCATTGAAAAGTTACCATAAAGTAATGCAGTCATGAAAACAATGTTTTATTGGATAGAATTTATAAGGCTTTTCATAGGCCTTTGAGTATGTTTTGCCATGCCTTAGATCTAAGCAATATAAATACATAAAGAGAAAGGTGATTGAAAGGAAAGCCTTAAGACACATTTTAATTGAGCTTTGTAAGTATTCAAATAGCAAGGAGTGGGTACATGTAGTATATTAATGTTCCTAGACATCTGTAAAGAATCATTGCTTTTCCTTTAATAAAGAGTTAAAATGGATTCATATTATTTAGTTTTATTTTTTTCTAGCAACACTTAGATTGACATCAATGCCCTTGCATTTTAAAATGTAATTATGGTTCAAAAATATCCTATCTTTGTATCATTATTGGCTCTCATATCTGGGAGCTACAATGACCTTATATTTTGGTTCAAAAACTATAAAGTACCACTCAGCAAAGCAACCACAGTAATCATCAGATATCTCTTGCAGGTAACTCTTTTCAAAAGCTATGGACACAAATTTTTCTTCAATACTAGCTTACCATCATAATAGTTCAAAAACAAGTGAAATAGAGA
>VMDO01001731.1:0-32165 GCA_007922755.1 Pedetes capensis
TAAAGCAAAAGGAAGACATGATGAAGTTAAGGAACTAAACAGAAGATTTCAGAAGGCAGCTCGAGAAGACAAAAACAAATATTATAATGACATGTGCAAGGAGCTGGAGGCAGAAAACCAAAAGGGAAGAACACGCTCTGTGTTTCTCAAGCTTAAGGAAGTGAAGAAAAAATTCAAGCCTTGAGTGGCAGTAGTGAAACATTCTACAGGGAAAATATTAAATGATACAGGAAACATCAAAAGAAGATGGGAAGAATACACAGAGTCATTATACAAGAAAGAATTGGTAGATGACCAACCATTCCAAGAGGTTGCATATGCAGAGGAACCAATGGTATTGAAGGACGAAGTGGAAGCTGCCTTGAAAGAACTGGCAAATCACAAGGCTCCAGGAATTGATGGGATAACAATAGAGATGTCTCAACAAACAGATGCAGCACTGGAGGTGTTAATATGTTTATGCCAACAGATTTGGAAAACAGCTACTTGGCCAACTGACTGGAAGAGATCCATATTTGTGCCTATTCCCAAAAAAGGGGATCCAACTGAATGTGCAAACCATCGGACAATATCATTAATATCACACACCAGCAAAATTCTACTAAAGATCATTCAGAAGCGACTACAGCAGTATGTAGACAGGGAATTACCGGAAAATCAAGCGGGATTCAGAAGAGGGCGGGGAACCAGGGACATCACTGCTGATGTTAGGTGAATATTAGGTGAAAGCAGAGAATATCAGAAAGATGTCTATCTATGTTTTATTGACTATGTAAAGGCATTTGATTGTGTGGATCATAACAAATTATGGATAACACTTCGGAAAATGGGAATACCAGAACACCTAACTGTGGTCATGAGAAATCTGTACATGAACCAGGAGGCAGTTGTTTGAATAGAACAAGGAAACACTGAGTGGTTTAAAGTTGAGAAAGGTGTGCGTCAGGACTGTATACTTTCACCCTATCCCTTCAATTTATACACTGAGCAAATAATCCGAGAAGCTGGACTTTATGAGGAAGAACGTGGCATCAAGATTGGAGGAAGACTCATTAACAACCTGCATTATGCAGATGACACAACTCTCCTTGCTGAAAGTGAAGAGGATTTAAAACATTTACTGATGAAGATGAAAGATCATAGCCTTCAATACGGGTTATGACTAAACATCAACAAAACAAAAATCCTTACAACTGGGTCAGCACACAACTTCACAGTAAATGGAGAAAAGATTGAGGTTGTCCAAGATTTTGCTTTGCTTGGCTCTATAATCAATACCCACGGAAGCAGCAGTCAAGAAATCAAAAGACGCATTGCTCTAGGAAAAGCTGTGTCAAAAGATCTCTTTAGAGTATTGAAAAGCAAAGATGTCATATTGAAGACGAAGGTGCGTCTGACTCATGCCATGGTATTTTCAGTGGCATCATATGGTTGTGAAAGCTGGACATTGAACAAGAGAGACAGAAAAAGAATGTATGCTTTTGAATTGTGGTGCTGGAGACGTCTATTGAATACACCATGGACTGCCAAAAGAACCAACAAATCTGTCTTAGAAGAAGTGCAACCAGAGTGCTCCTTGGAAGCAAGAATGGCCAGACTGCGTCTTACATATTTTGGACCTGTAGTCAGGAGAGATCAATCCCTGGAGAAGGACATCATGTTTGGGAGAGTGGCAGGTCAACGCAAAAGAGGAAAACCCTCCACCAGATGGATTGACACAGTGTCTGCAACAATGGGATTAAACATCAATAAGATCGTTTGCCTGGCACAGAATCGTTTGCCTGGGAAGTGTTTCAATCTGCTGTACATAGGTTCACTATGAGTCGGACTCGACTCGACAGCACCTAACAACAAGAAGAGGTGCAGCCCAGTGGTAGAGCACTAACAAAGCGTGTGTGAGGCCCTGGGTTTGATCTCCAAGTACTGTAAAAATAATAAATTAAAAATAAAAATAAATGAAACTAATTTTCTAGAAAACTCACAAATACATGTGAAGCTCAGAAAATATCATGGGGCTGTTGGCTCAATTCTGTAATTAAAGCCGTGAGTCTCCTGCCATTCAGAAGATGATAATTTGCCTTATTCGGGTCTTTAAGAAAAATACAACTGCCTGGTTCATAGGGGCTCAAGGACCCCCGGGAAGCCAGGCTTTGTTCCAGATGGTGTCCCCCACTTCCAGTTCAGTTTGCATAACCTGATTGTTATGCCTGGGAGGGTGGCACGCGTGATCTGAAAAGAATACAAAACCAATAAAATGTCTGCAGTGAAAGGAACCCACGCAAGAATATGTGCTGGCCATGCCCCCTCCCCCAGCACCGCTGTGAAAGACACCCAAGTGGAGGCAGAGATAGAACAGGAAGCAAGTGGCTCCTCTGGGCACCGTGACCTGTCCTGGTACTTGCTGGAGACAGTGTGCCATCGGGCCCGGGCCACCTCCAGTTCAGGAGGCAGAGCCCGTAGCAACCTTTCTGTCCAGCTCTAAACAGTAGCCCACACACTGGGATACACCAGAACCACAAAGGATTGTCACACCCCAGAGAGCCGGGCCCACCCCCCGGGGGTGTGATGGTGGGGCTGGGCTGAGTCTCCAGAGCTCACCTTGGAACTAGTGAGGGAGGCGAGGTCTTGGGTGATGCCACTGCTGGTGGCTGGAGACAGCGCGTGAACAACCATTGCCCCGGGGCAGTTAAGCCTCGTTTAAGTCTTTGTCTTCCAGAAATATTCCACTGTTTCACTTATTTTACACAAATGTCAAGCTCCCATAACACTCAAAGTCTTCAGGCCAATTCTGCAAGCACGTGAGTGGAATATCATTACCGCCTCCATAAGAGGAGCGGCCATGTCAGCACTCAGGTTAATCTGTTAAAAACAGCTACACGCACCCACAGAGGGGAATGGGGACGCACTCCGGCGTGGGTTTCCAGGACTTCCTGCAATGGCTCAGACACTGTCCATCCTGGGTAGAGAAATGGGCTGCCTGTCCCCTGGAAGGTCTCTGGTGTGGACGCAGGTTTGGAGGGCGGGAGAGGCCTGGTTTTGGACAAGGCCTTGGTGGCCAAGGTTAAGGAAGGCAGTGGGGCCTCCAGGCCACCTGCAGCCGGCAGACCATCCAAGCACCCTGGGGTGACGATACCCCAGGGGGCTGCTGCTGTGTGCTGAGCCTAGGATGGGCACCCATCGGACCTGGAGGAGCTGCTGCAGGAAGCTGGAAAGCTGAGGACGAGGAAGAAGAGTCGCTGGTCCTTGGTTTAAACATTTTCTGCTCCAAACTCATTAACCCAGACACAGAAGGACACTTGAAAGCCTACTGACCCTGCTGGAGCTGACCCTGACCTAATTCCCAAAGTGATTCCATTGTCCCTGGGCCAGCCCTGCCCTCGGGCGCCTCCACAGTGCCTGTCGGGAAGCCACTCCTTGGCAGCATCATTGCAGCCTGCCGGCAGCCGTGTGTGTTCTGTCCTCACCTTCACCCACTGTCTTTCCTGGTGTTGCGTGCTGCGCACCAGCGTCACACCTCTCATTTTGAACAGAGGTCTCTGTGGGGACCAGCCCCCCATAGGGTCTCTGGCTCTGCATGGACTTCAGTTGCAGGCAACCTCTGGCCACGGGACCCACCTTTCCCTTCATTTTGTTGCCAGAGCAACTGCACCAGGCGGAACAGGGGGAGCTCTACCCTATCACCTGCATTTGGTTGCCTTGGAAACTGGGCCCAAGAAGCCCAAGGCGCATGACCTGACCACCTGCTGGGTAGCACTGCCTAGAAGTGCCCCATGCCCTGTCCACACTCCTATCCCCTCCCCAACCCCACCTTTCCAGGCTTCGTGGGAACGATGAAGGGACCTAGGCACCCAGGCTTGGAGCTGCGGCAGGGGCTGAGAGGGCTTCACTCACTCATTCCACCTGTTCTCCCTCAGCAAGTGCCCGCTCCTTACCTGCTATGCACAGGAATGAGGAAGAGGGTGCCTCGTGTCCCTCGGAGCCCAGGCAGTGACCCTGCTAAAGTCAAAGTCACACCGCGAGGGCGTCCTGGGGAAGTCATGCTGATTCCCACCTTGGTGGTTTAGAAATCAAACCCTTCTTCAGTAGAGAACCACCGTGAAGCTATCTCCTGGCTGACGTGCTGGGAACCCCGGAATTTAACTCTCCCCCTTCACCTCTCTTCCTTCTCTAGACCTTCCTGGCGCCCCGTCCAACCTGGTCATTTCCAACATCAGCCCTCGCTCAGCCACGCTGCAGTTCCGGCCCGGCTACGACGGGAAGACCACCATCTCCAGATGGATCGTGGAGGGGCAGGTGCGTGTCTCACAGCAGGGAGTAGCACAGGGCCCTGCTCTCCAGGGCACGGTGATGGTGCCTCAGCAGCTGGCAGGACTCAGGGGTGGCCTGGGAGGGGTGTGCTTGGAGGCGGGGAAGCAGAGACAGGAGCAAACTTCGGTGCTGGGAACAAGATGGGCAGAGACATAGGAAAACAAGATGGTGTACTAGGATCCTGTGAAGTGATAGAAGAGAGAATAAGTGTTAAAATTCAAGCTGGTGTTTAAAAACTAGATACCCCAAAGTGGATAGCATGGTTGATTGATTTTTTTAATTCTGTATCATAGTTGTCATTAGGTGCTGTCAAGTTGTGTCCCACTCATACAACCCTATGTACAGCAGAATAAAATACTCCCAGACATTGTGCCATGCCCAGTGCTATGTCTGTGCTTTTCTGCTATTCATAGGGTTTTCAATGGCTGGTTGTTTTGGGAGTGCACTGCAAGGTCCATCTCCCAAGCCTACAGCACCTGGTATTCCCAGACGGTCTCCCATCCAAGGAGTAACCAGGCCCAATGATGCTTAACTTCCGAGATCTGATGGGCTTGGACACCACAGTGGTACAGCTACAGGCTAAAACATTTTAAACATAGCCAAAAGGAAAGAGTAATATAACGAGCTCCCATATGCCCTCACTGGGATTCAGTGATCCCCAGGATTCTGCCACATTCATCTACTCCCCCTTTTGCTATTGCTGAAGTGATTTTAAGCTTATTTCAGACCACGTGTCATTTCATCACCACGTGTTCCGTGCAGATCTCTAAAATGTCCCCACTCCAATAGGGCTGAATTTCACAAACTCAGTCTTGGGCAAAAGCAGCCAGGCTCCTGATCCAGGGCGAAGGGGCAGGACTCCATGTTCGAAAGGCTCCAAGACAGAACAGAGAGATGCTTGCAGTCATATCACCACTTCCCTGTGGGGCCTTGTGGCTGCCACGGGGAGAAAGTGGCTGGAGGGGCAGGCTGGGGGCTTTCAGTGTGCCAGGGGTGTTGTTTGGGATGTGGGTCAGATGCATGAGTGCATTCTGAATGCTACACCTCAGTGAAAACATTCTGCTAAATGTGGACGCTTTCTATCGTGGTTGTAACTCGGTGATCACGCCTGCCGAAGTTACGCCCAGCTCCTTAACCTCCTCTTGTAACAGCCTGCATTCGGAGCCCCACTTTTCCCCAAGCCGTGTTTCACTCTGGTTCTGAGGAGAAGCACATGAGGCTCACGTTACGCATTTTGCCATCACATCTTTTTACCATCTTTAAAAACTTCAAAACAGCTTTGTCGAGGTGTAATTGCCACAAACAAGCTGTGGGTCCTTACTGTGGCGAGTTGGGAATACTTTGACTTAGACCTTCGGCAGGAAGGTGCACTAGGGAATGGTCACTGCCACCGAGACAGCCAGCCCAGCGCCAGCCCCAAGTCCACGCCCTTGCTTCCCTCCCTGCCACAAATACTCACCTGCTCCCCAGCACCTTGGTTACCTCCTGTTTGGACGAGAGGATTCCTGTACTCTTCCCTGCCGGCCACACCTGGTCTCTTATCTCTGGGGCGTTTGCCCTGGGAGGGATCTGCCTCCTCCCTGGTGGCCCGTGCTCCTCTGCCCGTGTGTCCTCTGACCTGGAGTTCATCGCACAGCTTTAGTGAGATGTGTTTTCCCTTTGGTGGTGTCCCCACCCCTCTCTCCCGACCCTACCTTCCTTCCCACCTGCCTTCCTAACATATCCATGTCAAGGCTGGCAGTGCAGGAGCACATCGAGCCTCCTCCTCTGCTTTGTTGATAGATGCCATTGAGTCAGGTCCAACTCTAGCAATCCTAGGCACAACTGAATGAAATACCACTCAGCACTGTGCCATGCACATGATCATTTTATGTTTGAGCCCATTGTTGCAGCTTCTATGTTTCTTTTCATTTTGAGTCATGCCATCAGCAAAAGGAGGTCCCAGAGGCTGTACTCCATTCTCATCATTAAGGTAGACTCCTACTTTACGACGGCAACTCTTCCCCAGTCATTTCTTGAATGTCTTCCATCCTGCAGGCCCATTTTCTGACACTATATCTGACAGTGCTTTTCTGCTATTCATAGGGTTTATTTATGATGGCTGATTGTTTTGGAAGTAGGCTGCCTGGTCCTTCTCCCTAGTCTGTCTTAGTCTAGAAGCTCAGCTGAAACCTGTTCACCATGGGTGGCCCTGCTGGTATCTGAGATGCCTGTGGCATAGCTTTCAGCATCCCAGCAACACACAAGCCCCACAGCACGGCAAGCTGACAGGCACGAGGGGTCTCCCTGGCTTAGGGATGCCCAAAGGAGCAGCAGACAGTCCTGAGCAGCCTGATCCCTGCATCGGCCACTCCCCCATCAGGGTTTGTCTAGTGGTTTTATCCATGCTGGACCTTGCCTCAGTTAGTTTTTTTCTTATAACCTTCAGAATGGTAATGTTCTCATTCTCTTCTTGTGCTACTAAGTAATTTCCTGAGATATAACTTCCAGTAAGTGAGTTCTCTGTTGACCTGTGTCTAACTTGCCTTCAGCCTATTCATTGAGCCTTGAATTTGGATGTTGTCTGTTTTCATTTTATCTAGCTCTATTTTTTTTTTTTTGGTACTGAGGGTTGAACCCAGGGCCTTGCACTTGCATGCTCTGCAAGTGCTGAACCACTGAGCTGCACCCTCAGCCCATTTTTTTACTTTTTGAGATAGGGTCTCGCTAAGTTATACAGACTGCCTCTAGTCTCGAACTTGTGATCCTCCTGCCTCCACCTCCTGAGCCGCTGCTCTATTACTTCTTCACAGCTGCCTTTATATATATACACACAGTGGCTTATTCTGTTATTGTTCTCAAAATTCATTCATTTATGCTTTCCTTTGCTTTCTTTAACTACTTTTCTGCATTTGTTTGAATCGCTAACTGTCCTCAATCATGTTGACATAGTAATTTTCACATTCCTGCCAGATACTTCTTAATCTAAAGTTTCATATTTTCTTTCTGTAGCCAGCCTAAACTCAAAAGGGGACAGGCATGGGATTGTAGGATCGGGGGGGAGATGTATTTTCTTTCCTCACCCACCTGAGCTCTGGCCTGGGGAGGAGAGGCAGGGACTCCCCTGCCTGTATGTGGCTTGTGCTCAGCCATCTTTCCCTGAGCCTCGGGCCTTTCTTGATCTCAGTTTGCTCAGAGAGAGTGAGGGAATCTAGATCATCCTGCTTGTTTCCCCTGAGCAAAGGCCCCGTGGCCATCCCCCTTGATTTCTAAGAGTGATGCGTGTCCAAGGTAGCCACAGCTCCACACCCACCTTCCCAGCGCCCCAGGGGCTTTCCTCGCTCCCCAGAGTGCGCGCAGGTGTCTGCTGCTCCCGACACCCAGAGTCGCTTTTCCCTTGCTTTTGGAGTGAGCAGCTTGTTAGGCACCTAGCCTGTCACCTCGCCAGGATGCAAAGTCCCTTAGCAGTATTCTTTCTGAGATGCTTAACACTGCAAATCTGAAAATGCTTGTAATGGCGCAGATGGTTGGAACTCCAAAATGGAACAGCAGTTCCCCCCTACAGCTTATTACCTGAACTATCTGCGTTCCGGCATTCATCTGTAAAAGGAAGCTTAGTTCCAAAGACCAGAGGTAAGGACTGCAGCTGGGCCACGGGGCTCCCAGGAGATGGTAATAGGGAGGAGGAGGAGGAGGCGAGGGAAGCTCTGAGCACATCATCCCTGGGTGCTCGGAATCCATGCGGTAGCCAGAGCAGAGCACTGCATGGCTGGCACATCGCTGCACTGCTGGATCTCTGTGCCACACAGAAAAGACAATTTTTCCTTCTGATGCCAACAGACTGCTGTGGACTGAGAACCTGGGGGACGGGCTTGGGCCTGCCTTGAATCCTTTTCAAGGACATTTTGGGTTTGTGAGGTGCTGTCCAGTCGGGTCCAACTCATAGCAACCCTGTGTACAGCAGAACGAAACACCACCCGGCACTGTGCCGTACACATGATCTGTTTATGTTTGAGACCATTGTTGCAGTCACTGTGTTTCTTCTCATTTGAGTCATGCTGAATCAGCAAAAACAGTTCCCAGGGGCTTTCCATTCCCATCCCCATCATTAAGATCGATTTTACTTTGAGGAGGCAATTCTTCCCCAGTTGTCTCTTGAATGCCTTCCAGCCTCAGGGGCTCATTTTCTGCCACTATATTTGACAGTGCTTCTGGGCTATTCATAGGTTTTCAATGGCTAATTGTTTCGGGAGTGGGCTGCTGGGTCCTTCTCCCTAGTCTGTCTTAGTCTGGAAGCTCAGCTGAACCCTGTCCACCATGGGTGGCCTGCTGGTATCTGAGATACTGGTGGTGTACCTTTTCAGCATCACAGCAACAAGCAAGCCCCCACAGCTTGACAAGCTGACAGACACATGGGGTTCAAAGGACATTAGGAGTGGAATATTCTAGAAGACTTCATCTTCACCAGGGACACCTCAAAAGCCTGCTGCCTGGACTTCAGAAATGCTGGGCTTTTGGAACCTGCCTGCACCAGCGAGCAGAGAAGAGTCTGCGGTGACCCAGGCTAGTTCCCTTGGAGGGTGATGGGCGAGGCCTGGGGCAGATCCCAGGCCACCCTAGGGACTGGCAGGGTTCTCAGAGACTGGTCTGTGGTGCCTCAAGCCCTACCGGAGAGGGCACATGCTGTCTTAGGGAAGCAAGCTTCGCTGTTTCTGGCTCCCAGCTCCCTGCCGGATAGATGTTGTCATCCCTGCTCTGCAGCAGAGGAGCCTGAGCCAACGACCAGCCTAAGGCCACATAGCCAGGAAGCACTGAGCAGGATTCAAGTCGCCTCTCTCAGCTCCCAAAGCCTGTGCTGTTGATTTTCATGTCACTGTTATTGGGGAGACCCAGGGAGCGTGGGTAGGCGGGTCCAGAGCACAGGTCCAGAAACTGACAGCAAAACCTCCGTCTTTGTATTTGGCATATAAAAGAATTTATAGCCGCTACAGAAATTACAGTAGAGTATTATTGTTGTTGTTGTTAGATGCCATTGGGTCGGCATCCAAATCATAGCGACCCTACACACAACAGATGAAACCCTACTGTCAGTGCTTCTCTGCTATTCATAGGGTTTTCAATGGCTGATTGTTTTTTGGGAGTGGGTTGCCAGGCCCTTCTCCCAAGCCTACAGCACCTGGTGTTCCCAGGTGGTCTCCCATCCAAGGACTACCCAGGCCCTACCCTGCTTAGCTTCCGAGATCTGACAGGATCAGATGCCACAGGGCTACAGCCTCAGGCATAGTAGAGTATAGCATAGGTTTATTAAAGATAGTACACCTTTAAAGAATAATGTCAGGAAAGACTGAGGCACCTGAAACTTCAGTAGATCTGCAAAGGAACTTGGAAAATCCTGTGTTCTTGGGTGAATGGGCATAAGGCTGTCTCCATTCCCCAGAGGAAGGTAAAGAAGCCAGAGACCAGGAGAGGTAAGCAGGAGTTTAGAGGGAAAAGTGCCTCGGGTAGACAGCGAGGATGGCAGGCCCAAGAGAAGGGAGAGGTGAACACACAGGAGATTAAGGGAGAAGAGCAGAGAGAGAGGGAGAGAGAGAGAGAGGTGTGGAAGAAGAAAGGAAGAATAAAGAATGGGTGTGTGTTCCCTCCAGTTTTACCCAAAGCAAGGACCGCCCCGTGTGCTGTCAGCCCTGGACACCTAGCTCTGGGCACCAAGTGAGACAAGGCCCTAGGGTCTTTGTTTTGTAAATGGCTCCAGGGCTTGGGCAGGGGGTGGAAAACATTTGAAAATGTCCTTCCAATGTCCTCAGAGACACCTGCCGCTTCTTCATCATTGCAGAGCAGCAGGAGCCATCTTCAATCCCCTTCCCATCCACATCATCTACTAATATCTGAGTTGGCCACCTAGCATCACCTTGTGTCCTTGGGGAATGTGGCCATTGTGTCCTCCCTGGGGGATGGGCACGGAATGTGGCAAAGGCCTGGAAGGTGGCAGGTGGGCAGAGGCAGGACGGGCCACTCAGAAGAACACAGGGTGAGAGGCCTGGAGCTGGGCTTGAGGAGGGGCTGCAGATTTGTTCTTTCCCTGACTGGCCGTGAACCCGTTGGTAGGAGCGATCATGGCGGCATCCGCTTGAGTCCGCACAGCACAGAACACCCACCGCAGCCCTGACCCACTCAGCCAAGCATGGAAGCTGTGTTGGAAAGTGGCTGGCGTTCATTTTGCAGGGCCTTCCAGGGAGCAGGACCAGGTCCCAAGGAAAGCACGGTGTTCACGCTCACCTTCTCCCCTCAGATTGCGAGGTGGTCTTGGTAACAGAAAACCAGACTAAGGTGTTCAGCCAGAAAGGAATGGATCTGCACTGTGTAAAACCAGGAAGTGACCTCAGAGAGGGTGGCTGGGCCACCAGGGGATACAAAGGAGGGAGTCAGAGAATCCACCCTTCTCTCTGGAGCTCCGGAGGGGGACAGCACAGAGCCCCCAGCTCCAGGCGCCATGATGTCACTCAAGCAGCCCCAGGAGCCAGGCCTGGAGGCCTCCCCAGGATGCTTTGCTCCCTGCCGCTCCATCTCTCACATGCGTCCTATTGCAGTCAAGTTTCCTGTACCTCTGTCTTCTCTTCTGTCCACACCAAGGAAGTTTTATCCTCAGCAAGTTGTGAAAGGTAAGGAGCTCGCATCAGAGAGGCCCCGTGAAAGGTGCCTTAATGACTTGATGCTCAGAGGAGGGTTTAAAAGGCAGCTTTCGTAGGTGTTTCTTGCTGAGCAATGCTTTGCTTAATTAGTAACCTTTGGCTGCAGAGTGAGCACAGCCTCCCTCCACACATTTTTACGGCCTGCCGTGGAAGCGGTACATGTCGCCGACTGCCAGCTCCGCTTACCTCCGGCAGCTCCCGCCGCGCGGGCCATTTGCTGTGCTCTGATAGCCAGCATAGCAGCCAGGCTTCCCAAAGAGCGCTGGGGCAGAGTTGGTGGTAACGAAGATGCTGGTGCTAACAGTCTGGGTACAGATGAAATGGTTTCTGGCCCCAGCATGGTAAGGCATGGGGGGGGCACAGCCCACTTAGTGCTTATTTGTGCGTGATAGCAGCCATCTTCGTAAAAGGAGCTGTCCTAGGCGGCGTTATGGACCAGTACAGTGAAGCACGAGCCTGCTTGGTGTGGGAATCCGGTAACGAAGGGGCAGTGGAGATGGAGCGGCCCAGGCCACACTTACAGATGCAGAGCTTGCCCAGCATGTCAGCAACACACCCCTTTGGAGGGACACGTGCCTGGTGAGGTTAAGGCCCAGAGGAACGCAGTCCGTCTCCTGAAAGGCCTGGCTCGGGGGCAGGGGACCAGCTCACAGGCTGGTGGGTGAAAACCCGCAGGCGTGCCTTCATTTTTCTGTTTGCCACTGCACTCACCCCAGGGACATCCTCGAGGGGCACATAGGGCTTCCTGTTTCCTAACAGGCCCTTTCCTGGGGCATCTTGAAATAAATTCCCCTATGGGTGAAGCAGGTGCCTGCGTCTCCTGGAGGAAGCTGGTGTTCACGGGACCCAGGGGGAAAGGCAGGTTCATGGCCCAGAGTCTGGGATGGGGGGGTCCTACCACCCCTTGCACCTGGACTTGTTCTGACCCAACTCCTAAGTCCAGCCCCCGGGAGCTGAGTGCCTGCTGGGCTGCAGGCTGCTCTGGACTTGGGACCCCAGCCACAAGCAAAGAGCAGCCCGGGCCCTGGTCAAGGGGGAAGGAGACTCATGGAGGGAACCCAGTGTTCCCAGGTGGTCCCCCATCCAAGGACTAACAAGGCCTGACTCTGCTTGGCTTCTGAGATCAGATGGGATCAGATGCCAGTGTGGTACAGCTATAGACCAAAATATATAAACTTTTTTTTTCTAGTACTTGGGGGTTGAAACCTGGGCCTCATTACATACTCTGCAAGTGCTCTACCACTGGGCTGTACCCCAGTCCTCTTTTTACTTTTTATCTTGAGTCAAAGTCTCGTTAGATTAAGCAGTCTACCTGCAATCCTCCTGCCTCCACCTCTCCAGTTGCTGGGGTGACAGGCATGGCTGCTGTGCCCTGCATTTGCACACATTAAATCCTTAATAAATGGTACCTCATAACAGTAAAAGCAGTGAAGTCAAGGCTGGCATTTGGCCTGGAGAGAAGGCAGCAGAGGAAAGACTGCATTCCCAGAGAGGAGCCTCAGGACCGAAGGCAGGGCTCAGCCCTAGAAAATACCTAGAAAACCCAGCTGCCAGGGCAGGCTCAGACCTGGGGCAGGTGTCGAGGCCAGGGCCAGGTAAGGCGAGCTGCACACAGGACCTCAGAGGGGTGGCAGGAGGCAGGGAGGTCCCCTGTTGGCCTCCTGGACAGAGAACCAGCGTGGGCTAAGTTCCCATCATGTGCGAGGACTGTCTATATCTCAGAGCAGAAAGGGGTCCGAAAGCAGCCTGGCTCGCGCCCCCAGAGTGCCAGCTGAACTTGAAGATGGTACTTAGGATGCACTCGAAGGAACGAGAGTCCTCCAGCTTGACAAATGTCGCCTTCTGGAATGGCAAGGGGGCTTGCTGAGCAGCACACCAGGCCACCAGGCCTCCCCTGGCCCTGCACGGGGGCCACCCATCTCTGCAAGTGCGGACATGTGCCCAGGCCTGGCTCTGCATGAGGGAACCTCCTGCTTGGTGAGGCCAGGACAGTGGGGCTCCGCCCTGTCTAAGCACGAGTGGCATCCAGTGTGTCTTTCTTATGCAGTTACAGTCTTTGTCCTCCCTGGGACGTCAGCTTAGTGAGGGCTGGGCCCGTGCTATCTGGCTCTCAGCCCTGGCCTCGCGTGGAGGACAGGGCCTGGCATGTACGAGGATCAGCAGATGGACTGTTGCACAAGCAAAGGGAGAGGCCCCTGTCTTAATGCGTTTCTGTGACTCCCTTAACTGTCCACTGGGCTGCCCGTTGCCTCTGAAGGTGGAAAGGCCCCCAGTGCGCCGCGTCTCCCACAGGGGGGGGGCTTGGGAAGATGCTCCGTGGCCTCCCCTCAGGATCTAACCACCAAGCAGATCCCCTCCTCTCAGCCCAGACAGCATTCAGGCTGCTTGCAACCCTTTGACAAGTACCTGTCAGCCAGTGTGACTGTAATAAACTCTGGCCAGAGCTGAATTTCTTTTTCATAATGGGAAGAAAGAGTGACATGATTTTTGAACAGGACGTCACATATGCATAGGAGAGCTGTCACAGGCTCTAATGGGTCCTTCAATAATAATGCAGTCATCTGGGCAGATTGGCTGAGACATGTCCATCTTTTGTTCTGGGATAATGTCTGCCTAAGCAGCCAGGTACTGTGGTGACAGGTAATAACGACACAAACACTCGCGTATTTTGAAATGTTTATTGTTTACCTGATTGTCCATAATGACACCCTTCAGTGACTTTTCTATCGTGCTCCTTGACCCGCAGAGGAAATCGGTTCGAGATGAATGGCTCAAAGTGGTCTTTTGGTTCATTAGTCTCTCAGATCCTTTTAGGTCCTATTAGAGGACTCCTAATGCTGTGCAGGAGAAGGAGACACCGCGGCACAGATGATGCCTGAAGCAGGAGCCAGGGAGGCCTTCCACCTTTCACCACAAATGCCACTTCCCAGACATAGAGGGCAATGTGCACACAAATCATAACCATCAAACCATGTTAAGCTTCGAGAGACTACCACTTTGCGGCTCCTTTGAGGTCGGCTTCTCTCACCCAAATTCTTTTGTCTAATTTTTAGATTTCCCTCTCTGTTTCATTTTTATGGTCATTATATTTTATGTTTGTTTCATCCGTTCATCAATTCATTCCGCAAACATTTATGTAGCACCTACAGTTTTATAGGGGGCTGGGGTTTAGCTCAGTTGGTAGAGTGCTGCTCTGCGCTCTCTGAGGCCCTGGGTTCAATCCCCAGCACCCAAAAATAGGAGAAGACCATCTCACCTTCAGCCAAAGATAAGAAGAATATTAAATAGAACAAGAAACAAAAGCAAAAGCAGACCACCTAGGAAGGCAGCAGGCTGGAGGGAAGGGCTGGGGGAGTCCAGCCCACACTGCTTCGAAGCCAGCAGCCTCCTGGCCAGCTGAGATCAATCAGCGGCCACAGGGAACCCCCTAAGGACTCATTAGTTTGCAGGCACTCCTGATCTGGGCAAGGGAGCGGGCCTTTGGGCCTCGGGGGGGCCTCCATGCCCATCCCGGCTGGGCTGCACTCCGCTTTTGCCAGAAGCATGCATGCAGAAGCTCCATCTGTCCCTCGGCCTCCATGACCTCTGGCGAAGCTTCCTATGGCCTGGGACACTGCTCAGAACCAGGGCGCTGGTGATCTGCTAGACACGCAAGTTTTTCTGCTGACAGCAGAGTTTCAGCCAGGCGGGGTGCACAGGGCTGGCAGGTTTCCGAGGATGGCTCTCTGGAGTCTTTCCTCTCTTGGGATGGAGGGAGAACTGCTTTCTGGCTCTGCCCTTCCTCCAGCTCCCTGCTCCTGTGTGGCGGAGAAGCTGTGCGTGCCCCTCCGTCTGCAGGGTTACATGCGGGGTGAGATTAATGAGCGTCCTCTGAGTAGCCATTGAACCCTGACCTCTGGGGACTGAGCAGCCACCAGGGCATCCTGGCAGGAGCCCTGGAGGTCCTGTGCAGGCCACGGCGCCCCCTGAACCACACAGCATTCCTGGTGCACACAGGTCCATCTCTCATAGAAAACCTGCTTGGCAGGAGTGGCAGGCCCAATTACTGAATGAATGCATGCCTTCAGAGGGACCCTGCCTGCTGCCCAGCTGGTACCAGATACAGGCCAGCCATGGGGGCAGGCAAGCCATCGGCCCTCCTGGGGAACGCCATGGGGCCGCAGCATCTGTGGAGGGACCGTGCTCTCCTTAATGGGGTGAAGGAGCTGCCCCTGCAGAGCAGCGTTTGAAACGTGTGGCGTCCCCGCCTTTGTAATAAGTATTGGAAAGCACTGTGTATCTGCTATAAAAGAAGAAGGGGAAAAAGAGCCTTTCTAAGTCCCAGCTTCCCTGCAGGAGCATCCATTTGTTTTATCTTTGAAGAGTTCTGCCTCACTCTGTGTCCAGTGCATTGTGAGTGAGCAGCCAGGTGCTTCTAGAGCATTCCATCCCCATGATCTGGAAGCCTAACTAGTGAAGCAAGGAGCCAGCAAGGATTAAAGGCTCCTGGTCTCTTCAGATAGAGACGTAAACCTCTGCTCATAGAAAGGTAGCTTTCTCGGGCAGGGCCTGTGAGTAAAGTGATGATTTTGGTAACAATTTGCTGTTGGAGCTCCAGGCTGGGCACCTCATTTTCAGTGCGGATTTTCCAACTACTCACGTGGTCATTTGAATATCTGCTCGTGTTAAACCCACAGGGCTAAGCAGCAAGTTTGGGGTGGACCCTGGGGTGATGCAGGGCATAAGTGGTCAGTAAGACTGTACCTGCACTCAGACAGCAGCGAGGACAGCATGACAGCCTGCAGGACCACTGGCGAGTGGGCAGCTTGCCTGGCACCCCAGGTGGCACAGAGAGCAGGGCTGGGGCTTGCTTTCTGCATGAAAGCCCAGGTCATAAATCCCTTCTGCCTTCCCGGCCAGGTGGTCCCTGTTACAACCCTGCAGCTGCACTGTGGAGGTGTCGAAGTTGTGATCACTAGCACAAAAATCAGTGAGCGTGGCTGTGTTCTAGTAAAACTTTATTAACCAAAACAGGACGGGGCTGCTCTGTGAGTAGTGGAGCTTTGTTTGATAAACTGCCTGTCAGTCATCTGCCTGCCAAGGTGCAAACCTGTTTGACACACCATTTGTGGATCGGCCCACATGCAGTGCCAGGAGATGCTGACTTGTGAAGACTAGAAATTGCCCAGCCTGACCTCGGCGTCATGCCACTCTTGGAGCCAGGACTTCCTTTCTAACTTCTCCATCGTATGGGGGCATCCTGTCTTCTGCTGACTCCTTGACTTATGACCTCCTCCAAACCAGTTTTACCCCCTGTTGATTCCCTTGGGGATGAGGAAACAACTCTCTGACTCACACTGGACTCATGCGTCATGGTACAGATAACCGCTTTGACAAACCTGACCAGTACCTCATCACAGGTGGGTGGAAGACGGCCTAGGAGCCCAGGATGAGGACATCGCCTCCTGGCAGCCCTGAGAGGGGCGTGGGAACAAAGGGACAGCAAGCAGGATGGGAAAGACAGGACGTTTAACCCAGCTGTTCTCTGTGACCCTAGTGCAGCTGGTCCCAGCCCTGAAATTGCAGGTCACGCTCAGTAGAACAGAAGCCACGCAGCAAACCAGATGTCCCCTCCCTAAGGGGCAGTTGAGGGCCCACCTGTGGGACAGTGGCAGTAGGAAACTCTCCTCTGTCCCTCTGCCACGCAGGAGGAGGGTGGAATAGGATGGCTGGGCTTTCATGCAGAAAGAGGGAGGACGACTCTGCTGGCCTGGGTCCCCAGCACTTGACCATGGTCCCCGGATCTTCACAGGATGGAGTGACCATCCCCAGGTGCTCAGAGCAATTGGATCCGTGTCACCACCTCCCGCTGTGCATCTCCCTGTCCCCTTGCCCTCCCAGTGCCCAGCAAAGCTTCACCGTGTCCTCTAGGCAGTGTCTCCCAGCCTTGCTGGTTCTCTTCCATTTGTCTCGATCATGCGGGTGGGGCGGCCTTGAACCCCAGAGCCCTGACCAGTGCTGGGCCTGCAGCAGGCCCCCTGGCCAAGAGTGCACCCTGAGCACCTGGTCCCAAACAGGCCAGGGCTGTGCCTGGCCCTAGGTGGATGCGGCCAGGGCCAACACAGCAGACAGCCTGGGTCCTACATGCCGGGCATCAAGGCCAGCACCTGAGACCCAGCCTGCTTTCAGGGAGGAGTGGGAAGGGTGGGGCTGGGGCAGGAACAGGTAGAGAGAGGAGCTGCTTTGCGGAGGTAAACCAGGGTCCGCAGACAGGCCACAGGGGCTTGGAAGGGAACCAAACTCGCTGTGTGCTTTCTTCTCCACCAGCCCAGCACAGACAGGCTGGGAAATAAAGGGCAGAGCAGCAGCCCCTTGCCGCTGGGCCTGCAGGATGCAGCAGAGGCTGGACCTCCGCAGCGACCACAGCGCTGGCCACTGTGGTCAAGGGTTCTCCCACCATCCTCCAGCCACACGCGTGGCCGTCTCCTCTCATCCTGCTGTCCCATTTCAAGTGCCTTGCTTCTCCGCTGAGTCCCGGCTACTCAGTATCCACTTGACCTCCAGCTCTTTCTCCACCAAATGTTTTTGGCCAGAATCCTACGTTTTATTTTAATGTTTCTTTTTTAATGGAGTGAAATTCATAGCACATAAAAGTAGCCATTTTGAAGTTTAGTGCATTCACTGTGTTGTGTGGGCACAGCCTCTACCTGATTCTAAAACATTTTCAGCACCCCAGAAGGAGACCTAATACCCAAGATCAGTCACTCTCCACTACTCCTTCCCCTAGTCCCTGGCAGCCACCATTCTACGCTATCTCGATGGACCAGCTTGCTCATTCCAGATATTTTATAAAGGGGAATTTTATGCTGCATGAATGGACCTTGGGACTTGGCTTCTCTTACTCAGCAGAATGTTTTAGGGGTTCGTCCATATCATAGCAAGCCTCAGTGCTTTGTGCCTCTTCATGGCTGAATAGTGTTCCACTGTCCAGATAGATCACAACTTGCTGATCCAAGGCCATATGGCTTGTTTGCATCTCCAGGCCGTGATGAACAGCTGTGTGCAGCTGTGTGCAGCTGTGTGCTAGAATCTCTGTTTTTGTTTCTGTGTATAGACTGGAAATGGAAATCCCAGGCCATGTGGCAACTGCATGTTTACTTTTCTGAGAAGCCAGTGGGTACTTCCAAGCTTTTAATTCAGAGCGGTGAGGGCTCTGGGCTTCGCTCCCACTTCTCTCCAGGAAGCAAGCCGCCGGCTCTGTGTTCACCGGCTCCTCGTGTCCTCCACATCCATTCCTGCCACTGCCCAAGGTCGCCATGAATTCTCAGGCCACCCTCTATGGCCTGGCCACCCGCCAACTTGGTTTCCGCTGTGAGCTTAATGAGCACAGTTCCTCTTCTGTCGTTTAAGTCGCTCATGGAGTGTTAAATGCCAGGGCCCCGGCTGCTCCCAGCCCACCCAGCTTGCTTGGCCCCACCTGCTCTCTGCTCATGATCTGCCCTCTGTGTGGCCACGGCGTCCGCAAGACCTCACAGCCGCATGCAGCCCAGACTTCTCTGCAGCAGGGATACAGAGATTGCGTGGAGGGGCCATGAAGGGCCTCTGGCTGGCCTGAGGCCATGGGGTCCTCCATGCACTCTGGCTGGGACAGACACGTTTGCCATCATGGGGGGGGGGGGTGCCGGGTCAGGAAGGAAAGCTGCATCGCAGGGTTGAATTTGAATTTCAGTAATAGGCACAGTGAGAGGTGGAGCTGAGATCAGACTGGAAGGTACACGAGGTTAAAATGCCACCTGACCAGGCTAACAGGACATGGAATTCAGGCAAGGGGAAGGAAAAGCAGCAAGAGACACCCACTGGGCAGTTCCCAGGACTGAGGCATGCTGGATGCTCATTAACAGACTCGGAAAAGGCAAGGGATGCCTCTTCCCCAGCTCTTCCTGAGGCAGTTGTTTAAAATCTCCAAGAAGCTGGGCATGGTGGCACACACCTGCAATTCCAGTGACTCAGGAGGCAGAGGCAGGAGGATCACAGGTTTGAGGTCAGAGGCGGCCTGCATAGCTTAGTGAGACTCTGTCTCAAGATAAAAAGTAAAAAATGGGCTGGGAGTGCAGCTCAGAGGTAGAGCACTTGCAAAGCATGTGTGAGGCCCTGGGTTCAACCCCCAAGTACCACAATAAATACATCTATTAATTAAATAAGTAAGTAAGTATAAGTCTCCAAGAGACCAGGCCTGCAGGTTTGGCTCCCAGGGGATAAGCTTGCCCTTCTCTGTACAAGGACCTTCCAGCAGTCAGCAGCGGAGTCTGTGGTGTATTTGGGGCAGAAAGGATAGGGGTGGTGATGGGGTGACACTGAGCCCCCAGGGTCAGTGTGTGGTGGAAACAGCTCTGGACCCTATCGGGGACGCCTGCAGTCATGACTCTGTGATTGCCTACCGTGGGATCCTAGTTGGGGGAGGAAGGACAGGATGGTGTGGACAGTCCTCTCCAATCACTCACAGCCTCTGAGCCTCACAGGTCTCCCCCTCAGGTCTGGCTCTCCTGGAGCCCCTGCTCATGACTGTGAGCTTTGTACTAGACCCTGCTCTGACTCAATGGTAGGAGTGGCCAGAGCCTATAACCCCAATCATGAAAGAGGTGTATGCAGGACCCAGCTTGTCCCAGGTGTGGGCTGTGCAGTGGCTCTGCCCAGCCCCAGTGCACAGGCAGGCATACGGAAGGCTCCAGGCAGCCTCTGTCCATGCAGTATGTCTCGCCAACCTTGGGATCCCTTTACACAGGTCGGAGCCATTGGTGATGAGGAAGAGTGGGTCAGCCTCTACGAGGAGGAGAATGAGCCCGACGCCCAGATGCTGGAGATCCCAAACCTCACACCATACACTCACTACAGGTGAGAGCAGTGGGGGACAAGCTGCGCAGCGGGACATGTCGGCATCTCAAGCAGTGCCTCCTCTTGGCAATACCAAAACCCTGTTGTCACATGAGTAAATCAATACCTTAAGGGACAGGCAGACACACAGTTGGGTATTATCCCAAGGGAGACAATACTCAGATGTCAGATTGGCTACATCTTTCCTGCAGAGCACCCTCTAGAAAGGGTTCATTGTTGCATTCCATGTAATAACCAGGCTGCAGACAGGTGGCACTTTTCTTTGCAGGGCTCTAGAACTCTTGGGACTGTTAACATGCTGTGTGCAAACAAAGCAGAAGTCTCAGAAATACCCTTCTGCTTCCTCCTTTCAGAGCCTGAGAGGTGCTAGTCTCACTCATCAAATGCTTAACATGCCATTTAACCTTTTGCTTCTTGATCCTGAAACTTATCCAGGCAGTAAATCCTTGGCCTTAACAAAGGGTAGAGTGATCATGAGCTGTTAGTGATGTTATAACTTCCCGTAAGATCATTGAAGGAGATGAAATTTCCAGTTATCACCAGATGTTGGGTTTGATAATGTCATTGTTCTGCCAGGATGGATACATTTCATGAGACTGGGGAATGAAAGAGTAAGAATTACTAATTCAGGGAGTAAAAGGTGAAATTACATCTTAGTAAAGAACGTTTTTTCTTTTTCAGGACACTACCAAAATTAGAATTAAAAAAAAAAAAGCCTAATGAGAGAGATGTTTTAGCATCTGTTCATTTTAACATCCTTCCTAAGCTTAGGGCAGATGAATCAAGACGCAATGCATTCATTTTTAGAGGAAAACATTTAGCTTAAAATGAGCTGCTGGGATTCAAGACTTGCCACGTGAAATTAGCTAAGGCTTTGTAATTATTCCAAAGACCTGAAACTGTGATTAGAAATCAGTGTCCTGGTCTTAAATTCATATGAACATAGGAAACCTCTGTAATAGATATGTGAGTATGTCAGTGCTTAGGGTTTTTATTGTATGTAAATTCAATATAAATAATTATAGATATAAAGAAGATACAGAACCAAAAGCATTATGTAGGCCTAAAGGAGCATCTGGGCTGGGATTTAGCTCAGTGGGTAGAGCACTGCACTGCAGTCTCTGGGGTCCCGAGTTCAATTCCCAGCACCGCAAAAAATGGGAGAAGGACCTGGCAATCCACTTCCAAGGCAATCCTGAAACAATCAGCCATTGAAAACCCTATGAGGGTTGCTATGAGTTGGATACCGACTCGATGGCACCTAACAACAACAACAACAAAGGAGCATCTAGTCTGCAGCCATGGCAACCTGGCATCCGATCCCGTCTGATCTCACAAGCTCAGCAAGGTTAGCCTGGTTAGTCCTTGGATGGGAGGATGCCTGGGAACACCAAGTGCTGTAGGCTAGGGAGAAGGACCTGGCAACCCACTCCCCAAAACAACCCACCATTGAAAACCCTATGAATAACAGAGAAGCACTGACAGTGCTGGGAATAGCACAGTGTCAGAGAGCATTTTGTTCTGTTGTACATGGGGTCACTATGAGTCAGACCTGACTTGAGGACACCTGACAGCAACAATAACAAAGGAGCGTCTAACTCTGTATTCATTAGCTCTCTTGCTGCTAGCAGAATACCTGGTATCAACAACTTAGGGTAAGAAGGGCTTCCTTGGGCTCATGGTTTCAGAGGGCTCCATCCATCTTGGCAGGGAGGGTGTAGCAGAGCACAGCAGCTCACCTCATGGCAGCCAGGAAGCTGAGAGAGAAGCAGGGGTAGGCCAGAGCAAGCTCCTGCCCCCAAGGACATGCCCCCAGTGACCTCCTACCTTCCATTGCCTCCCAATAACACCATCATACCTTTACTCCCTCGGGGGGCCCAATCCACTCATTAGGTCAGAGCCCTCATGATCTAGTCGTCTCTGGAAACACCCTCACAGATGCACGTAGAAGTGTCCTTTACGAATCTCCTGGGTGTCTCTTAATCTGGTCAAGTAGACAATTAATATTAACCATCACAGAGGCCACTTCACTTTACAGATAAAGAAACAGTAGCAAGTGTGATTTACCAAAGGCCTCACAGTTACACATTGTATTAGGATGCTAGGAGGTGAGTTTGGGGTCACTGCCCTCCTCCTGACCCAGGGAATGGGGGATGGCAGTGCCTTTGGTCATTAAAAAACAACTGGACTTTCAAAACTCTTTTGGTAGCCACATTGTGGCATGATTGAGTAACCTCAATCCTCTGTGGTTACCCTAACCTCGAGTCAGCCAGTGGCAACAGACGACGTCTCTCTGGCCATCGTCCCCATCCAATAATGCTTCACTTGGGAATTTAACCCCATTGAATTACAAGGGACCATTCTTTGAAGGCCTTTGGGGAAAAGAGCTGTATGTATGATCTGCATTTGTAGTAAAGCCAGGTAGGAAGAGGGTGGTCTTCTCCGTCCAGGGTGACCTGTACCTAGCCATGCTCCGAGTCAGTTGCGGGCATTTTGTCATTGTACTGCCTTTTGCTTTGGAATAATGCCCGCCACTGTCCTAGATTCCGAATGAGGCAAGTGAACGTCGTTGGTCCAAGCCCCTTCAGCCAGTCATCCCGGGTCATCCAGACCCTGCAGGCCCCACCCGATGTGGCTCCGACAAGCATCACTGTGCGGACGGCCAGCGAGACCAGCCTACGGTTGCGCTGGGTGGTAAGTCGGGAGCTGGGCAGGGAGGCTGCAGGGCACATCTTCAGGGGTGCAGGGCTTCCTGGGAACCTGGGGCTTAGCAGTTCCCCAGTCAGGCCATTTCCCCATCACAGCAAATCCCATCGTTAAGCAGGGGGCGTATTATGAGGTACAGTCAGTGCCAGATCTCAGGGAAGCCCCAGATCTCTCATTAATTAGCAGCCTTACCCGCTCTCTCCTTGGCACTGGGTGATGCTCTTCAGAGGAGGAATGCAGTGGTACTGTGTGCGGGACCCATTAAGTCCTTAAGGTGGGTCAATGTGGACCCAATGCTGGGTGTTTGTAAGATACCCCACCCAGTGTTTAATCAGAATGTTCCCCACAAAATTAGGCCAAAATATGCTGAAAGAAGTTATGTCAGCTAAAGTTACTATCAGAGCCTTACTTAATTAACAGAAGAAAAGTTTTGGGGGGAAAACTGCAGGTTCTAATGACAGCCCCCTAGAAAGGGCCTTCTGTGGGGCTGGACCCGCACGTCAGGCCTGTCCTTTGAGACCTAGACGGCCAGCAGTTTTAGGGTCAGCTCACCGTAGCCTGTGGTTCATTGCCAGCCTCTGCCCGACTCTCAGTACAATGGGAACCCCGAGTCCGTGGGCTACCGGGTGAGGTACTGGCGCTCGGACCTGCCCTCATCTGCCCTGGCCCAAGTCATCAATGACCGGCTGGAGCGGGAGCTGACCATCGAGGCGCTGGAGGAGTGGACAGAGTATGAGCTGCAGATGCAGGCATTCAACGCCATCGGGGCCGGGCCCTGGAGCGAGCTGGTGCGGGGCCGGACCCGGGAGTCAGGTGAGAGGAGACAACGTGGCCCTCTCCACGTCCCTCTAGGGATGGGGCTGGTGACCCGGAGTCTCCAGAGCCCATCGGCTCATTCCAGTGGTGTCTGGGGTGGCATGCTCACCTCCCACGGGTTGAGCCATACTTGCTCAGGTGAAACTTCATTCAAGCCCCGAACCATTCATTTGAAGTGGTTGGACTCTAACAGGGTCTGGATTCACACTGTGAGTTTTTCAAATAAGTGATAATTTTCACTATCAGTGATGAAAAGCAAGAGTGTATGAAGATCCTATGTTGTTGTTAGGTGCTGTTGAGTTGAATCCAACTCATAGCAACCCTAAGTATAGCAGGTCTAAGCATGGCCCGGCACTGTGCCATGTGCACAATCTTTGTATGTTTGAGACCATTGTTGTGGCCACGTTGTTTCTTCTCGTTTTGAGTTGTGCCACATCAGAAAATGGATGTCCCTGGGGCATTACATTCCTGTCATTAAGGTCAACTCTACTTTGAGGAGGCAGCTCTTTCCTAGTCATTTCTTAAATGCCATCCAGCCAGGGGGGTTCATTTTCTGGCACTATATCTGACAGTGCTTCTCTGTTATTTATAGGGTTTTCAATGGCTAATTGTTTCAGGAGTGGGCTACTGGGTCCTTCTCCCTTGTCTGTCTTAGCTGGGAAGCTCAGCTGAAACCTGTCCACCATGGGTGGCCCTGCTGGTACCTGAGATACCAGTGGCAAAGCTTTCAGCACCACAGCAACACACAAGCCCCACAGCATGACAAGCTGATAGACACACGGCAGAAGATCCTATGGGGACTCTTTAACATTCAAGCCCTTGTCTGCAGAGACGAATGTGGGCAGTACGCTCCGCAGTCCAGCCGCTGTAACAAGGAGTCCCCAAAGGTCAGCTGCTTTAGCACAATACCTTACCTCTTCCCCTCTTGAGTGAGCTGGGTGCACCTGTTCAGGGGACATCTCTCTCCATGTGGTGACACAGGCCCCGGTTCTGCTCTGCAGTGGGACAAATTATCTTCTGCTCACAGGGTCACAAGACAGAGCCGAGAGCAGCATGTGTCCCTCGAAACACCTGCCAAGACACGGTCCCATCGCTCTCCTCATCTCTCTCAGGCTCAGTCATGGGGCACTGCTAATTGCCAGGAAGGAAAGGACAGATGTTTTCTGTCAACACTGGGTGGCCCCTGCTGTGTTATGCTGAGGACTGTGTCCCCTGACCGGCTAGGCTTCATGGATGGACTTTGGCCAGCCTCCAGGTCAGAATGTCCTTCCCAGCCGCATCTGCATTTGTAGAAACACAAAATCACACTGCAGCATGCCCAGCCTTCTGCCTGGCCGTGGGCTTGACATGGCCCAGTGGGGCTGGTGTTCTGGATTGGCCAAGGCTGTTGGAAAGAGCACGGGCGGTAACTCCTGACCTGTGTGCCTGGGTAGCGAGAGGGGAGGTATGAGAGGCTGAGGTGGTGAGCTAGCTCAGTGGCCAGAAGTGAGGACCAGAAGGACCCCCACCCCACCCCAGAATCCTCTGTCTGCCTCACCTGCTGCTGCTCTTCCCCTTCCTCCTCTTCAGTGCCCACTTACTGTAGCTCCCACGGGCCTTGCTGCACTTCCTGAGCCACATGACCCAGGTAGTTCTCAGTCAAGCAATAGGCTGACTAATAAAATATTTCTTTTAAAAATAAAACTTTTGCTATACCTAACCAGAAAATTGTGCAAAATAAACATTCCTTCAAATTTTAAACTTTATTTAAAAAAATTAATGTAAATTTTAAATTATGTTGACATGCTCAGAAGATAAACAGTGAAGTCTCCAGATGCTGGAGGCAGAAAGGGAATTGCACCATGAGCAGTAGGTACTGCGCTGGGCGGGCTGGGGCAGCTGCACCCACCGTGGTCTTTTAAGACTCGGGCTCTGATGCCCAGGCAGGAACAAGAGGGTGAGCCTCAAACCCTTGGAAGGTGGAGTGGCACTTCAGCTCCTGTGTGAAGACGGCTCTTCGATGGAGGACCACAGAGGTTCCTCTGGGTCTGCCCAGACTGGGCGGGAAAGCAGGGGACCCCTAGCCCTGTGTCTGCTGCAGGGGTGAATTCTGCATGTACTCAGTAGGAGTGGTCCAGAAACTCCCAGAAGCAAACGAATGTGGAATTTGGTTCCAGGAATCAAAAGCATAAGCAACAAAAGAGAAAAACACAGATAAATCAGCCTTCATCAGAATGAAAACTTTTGTGCTTCAAAGAATATCACACAGGAAATTAAAACCCAAATGGAAGACAATATTTTCACATCTGACAAAGGGTTTGGATCTAGAATATATAAATACCTCTTACTTCACAAGGAAAAGACAAATGATCCAATTAAAAATCAAGCAAATGCCTGAACAGACATTTCTCCAGAGGAGATACACAAATGGCTAATAAGCATATGAAAAGATCAACATCATTAGCCATTATGGTAATGCAAATCAAAACCATAATGAGAATTACTCCATGCCCCTAAGACTGTTAAAATTAAAAATAGAAAAAAGTGGACAGTGGCAAGTGTTACTCAGGGTTTGGAGAAACTGGAACCCTTACATATGCCTCATGGAATGAAGCAGTAACTTTAGAACACACTTGCTCCTCAAAAATTGAGTATACAATTACCATATAACACAACAATTCCAATCCTGGGTATATGCCCACTAAACTTAAAACATGTCTGCACAGAAACTTGTTTATGAATGTCCATAGCAGCATTACCTATAATAACCAAACAGTGGGAAGAACCCAAAGGTCCATCAGTTGACAAGTACATAAAAAAGGTGGTATAGCCACACAAAGAGTAATGTGGTGATAAAAATGAATGAAATTCTGGCGCATGCTACAATGTGGACGAACCTTGAGAACAATATCCTGAGTGAAAGAGCAAGACACAAAGCATCCCATAGCATATGGCTTCACTAATGTGAAGTGCCTAGCACAAGCAAATCCACAGAGCCAGGACATAGATTTCTGGTTGCACAGACCACGGGAAGCATTTGGGAGGAATGCATAGTGATTGGTAATGGGTACAGGGTTTCTTTTGAGGAAATGCTCTAAGGTTCCTTGTAATGCTGGTTGCACAATCTGTGAAGACACTAAAAAACTCTAAATGTACACATTAAGTTGATGAATTCTATGACATATGGATTGTATCACATTAAAGATGTTTTTCAAAGAAAAGCTCAGCTTTCCATAGATTAACTTTTTATATATAACGTGTTATTAAAATAATACTAGATTATAGATTGTGCACTTTGCATATTGTTGGAAATGTAGAAGACTGTGTGGACTGCCCACAGTATCTTTTTACCCTCAGAGGAAACATTGACCCTCCTGAAATAGTTAAATGTTATAACTTGGTAGAGGATTGTTCTCTTCTCAAAAACAGAAAGAAAAAAAAGTAAAAAGAAAATACTACAACCAAAAGAAACATGGTTCCAGGTCATATCTTCTGGAGAGTCAAGAAAAGTAAACATGACTCCTCTCTGAATAGACATCCGAATTGTCCCAAATAAAAATCAAGCCCTTTTTATGATGAATCACAATTATCAAACTCACAAGGAAATAATCTACCACAGGTACACATGACATCTTAAAACAAGGAAAGAAAGATTGAGGTTCCTGATTGCTTTAAAATACATAGCAGTTTGAAAAAGAATATGTAATAAGCACACTTAAGTTTTAAAGCCTCATATTATTAAAAGAAAACATTAAAACTTTAAAGATCAAGATGCTGTCTTTAAAGCAGATTTTTTGAAAGAGCCAAATAGGACATGTTCATTGAAAATAAAACTCTCTGATGGAGGTAAAAAAGCAGTTTAGACATTGCCAAAGGGAGAATGACCAAACTGGAAGCTAGATTTGAGTCAGTAACTCAAAATACACCACAAAGACATAAAGTTGGAGAATATGACAAAGATTAAAAGACAAACAAGAGAATGAAAGGATCTAACAGGATTCAAAGAAGAAGAGGGAGGAAATTTGCATAGATAATGGCTGAGAAATTCCAGAATTGATTAAAGACATTAGTCATAAAGCTGAAAAAGCATGAATCTTGGGTACAATAAGTAAAAGTAAATCTACACCAAAATGCATTGTGTTTCAACTGCAAAACACCAAAGCCAAGGAGAAAACTGTGGGTACAGCTGGAGCAGAAAGCAGATGAACTGGGAAGGTATTTACGACAATTTGACTACAGTGAGTTGTCAAGTTCTGTGGCGGTCAGAAGGCAACAGCAATAGCTGTCAACCTCAACTTTTACACCCAGCTAAACTGCTTTTCAAGGATTTCATTCAGAAAACAACTATGTGGTACATAAAAAATTTTTTAAATATAATAAAAATGGAAACTTTGTTCTGATAACTTTTCAAAGAACACTCTTAGAAAACAAAGCAAACTAATGGAAAAATTTATGTGTTGGGACTATATTCTTTGTGCAAAGCTTTCCAGCTATTAGAAACTTATTTCTACAGTGGTCAAGAGGAGGCAGAGGACAATACTTCATGTGTAAATTCACCCAAGATGTTTTTCTTCTGGCTTTGTTCTCTTCACACACCTTGAGTCATCTCTTCCACAGTGATTCTGGGGGAACTTTCTCCAGCAGTGTTGTTTATTTTTGTGGGAACTATAACATGTAATACTGAGGAATAGTTTTCTTTTAATCAAGAGAAGCATAATGGGGTCAGTTCTGTCTTATTTGATCGTCTCATGTAGCTGCAGGGTATCTGTGGGCAACCCACGAGGAATGAACAGTAGTGTGGTTGCATCCATAGTTTGCTTTGTGAGACGTTTTCTGACAAAGAGTGAGGATAGTACTTGCAACCAAAGCTCTGCTTTGCCATCTATCATGTCCTTTCTGCTCAGAGGGTTATGGCTTACTAGAAAATTATCTTCTAGTTTTTAATTGAATTTTTGTTCACTTAGAAACTTGGATGCAACACATCTCTCTGGGAAGAAGACAGGAGTTTTGGTTTATGTGTTTTGGTCACAAAGTGAATAATTGGGTTATTGATCTCCACTTCAAGATATGGATGGCTCCGATTTCAGACATTTGCAATGCTGGTGTGATGGGCTCCCAGGACCCCTGCCTCCCTTGGGCTGATCTCTCTTCTGCTAGGTACCAGTTCTTATCATCACCTCACATGCACACACCTGGCAGCTCTTGAGTGCCTCCCCAGTGCTGCTGGTCCACTTGGACTTCACCTCCTCCCTGTTCTGAACAGACTTTCAGAACATCTTCACAGGGAGGCTCCTCCCTGAGGCAGCCCTGTTCTATTTGTGGTCATATTTACTTCTTGCCTTTTCCGGTCCTGCTAATGCCTGACACTTACCATCCCCAGCCAAAGGATCCATCCTGCCAGGCATTGCTCTGCGTCCTGAGGTGGGGGGAAGGAGTCCCTAGGGCTGGGCTGCTGGGTGGGGGCCTGGAGAGACTGGCAAAGAAGAGCACGGAGCTGCTGAGCCCAGTCCAAAATGTCTCACCTCAATCAAAATAGCAGCTCCTTGGTACTTAAAAATGGCATGATTTGGAGAAATGCTGAAAAGGGGAGCTGGAAACATAAACCACAACATTCTGAAGCACGTTTAAATGAAGTGTATAGTTTTGAAGTGCGATCTAACAAGTCCTGTGGCATCTTACACTATATTATAAAGATAAATGAGGCCTTAACAATCAGTGAGACCCCATGAGGGGCAGCAGTGAACCGCCCAGTGGGAAATCCTGGAGAAGGGAGAACAGGTGGAAAAGGAGAAAATAAGCATTTTGAGTGGCTTGGGTTTTAATGAAAGGGGAATTTCTAAGAACGTCTCAAAACTGAAGATGTCAGGCTAGAAAAGAAGTCAAATCCACCTCAAAGTAGATGATGGGGATGATTTTTCTTTTTCGCATCTTAAAAACATACCTTCTAGCCAAACGGCAAGTTGTGTCTGCACAGAATTTGAATGAGCTCAAATTTTAATCCTGCAGCCTGCTATTTTCTCATCTTTAACTGCCTCACCTGGCTCTCTCCTTTTGGGAAACTCAGCCATGTTCAAAGCCCAGGGCCTGGGTTGCCTAAGTCTCCAGTTGCTCTCGTTCCTTGGGAGTGTGACTGGTACTCCAATAATGAGGTGCACGTATTGCCTCATCTTAGAAAATCAGCTGTGATTTGCAGGTGCACGGTGAGAACTGGGCACTTATGGTTCCAAAGATTGGCCTGCAGGAAGCAGTTAAGAGTCTGAGAGGTGGACCGGCTGGGTTGCTATGACAATGGCCTCTCTTTATACAGCCAGGGGCAGAGTTTTTAGAATGTGGCACTAATATCATGGATGTGTGTTGTGTTCTTGTGTTATTTAAGAGTCAGAAAATGAAATCTGACAAATTATAGGTTGACATTTCTTTTAAGGATTGTGGCTTCTTTAATTCATAGTTGATGTAAAGTACTAGTTTGTTACTCTTTTCTGTAAAATAGGCCTATGTGCAAGCCATTTCCTGGCCAAAGCCATTGCTGCTGCTGTTGTTAGGTGCTGTCGAATCAGTGTCCAACCCATACCGAGCCCACAACAAAAGACGAAACACCATTGTCAGTGCTTCTCTGCCATCCATAGGGTTTTCAATGGCTGATTGATTTTTGGGAGTGGGTTGCTGGGTCCTTCTCCCAAGCCTACAGCACCTGGTGTTCCCAGGCAGTCTCCCATCCAGGTACTAACCAGACTTGACCCTGCTTAGCTTCCGAGATCTGACAGGATTGGATGCCACAGGGCTACAGCTGCAGGCAAAGCATGATTTCCCTGATCAGGAAAGCCATAGTGGCATTGAAAGCGCACACAAGGAGCCACAAGTGGAAGGCCTATGTCTCCGGCAAGCCTCCTCCCCTTCTGAGAACCCGGTAAACATAAGATTATACAGTCCTTCTCCATGACACACATGTGCTCATATAAATTGATACCATTTCACTGACTAACTAGAGGAAGGAACCAACCCGTTTGGAAGGAAGGTTCAGGCATGTGGTTGGGGGCCCTCTGTAGCTAGGAGAGAAGGAGAGATGCTGCCTCCAGCGCTGCCAGAACCTGGGAGCCGGCCCTTATTGGGGTGGGTAGCCGAGGACGTGGTCCTTCCAGGACTCCCGCCTTGATTTCCCCTCTAGGAAGACCCTTCAGAGCGGCTTCCAGCTCAGCGTCTCCCCAGCGGCTCACCCTGGGAGGCTGTGACTTGCACTGGGGCCTCCCTGCCTCCTCCTCCCCATCCTCTGTGTACAGAAGCTGCCAGCTGTGGAAGTGACCGTATCCAGCACATCAAGCTGCCTGGCTCCATCCTTTACTGTCAGAACAGCATTTGAGGAGGAAAGAAGTCCACCAGGAAATTAGCACAGCATTGACGTTCTCTTAGAAAACATGAAGTCCTCATCTTTAAGGTTGCCCTGTGGTCTTTATACACGTTATATCTGACTCCTGCCGCATGCATCAAGACATTTAGTTCCATGACAATGTAAACAGTGGAGATATTGCATAAAAGTAGGAAAATTATCTGGCATGCTCAAAGGTTGAGAACGGCAGGCCTGACCTCTGTAGGCCATCTTGCTTAAAAAAAGAAAACCAAAACCAGAAGCAAAACAACAACAAAAAATATTTGTTCAAGTGAAATGGAGGGTAATTTCCGCAGCCCTGGTCAGTTCTTCTGTAGGAAGCGGGTGATGATACCTGCCTTGAGCCACCATGGGGATTAAATTGATTTAGGTACCTCGGAGCCCCTCACACGGACACAGACCCTGGGTATGTGGTATTGTCCCCTCCTCCGTCCACTTCCTCTGCCCAGTCCACACAATGCCCTGTTAAGAGGTGTCAGCAAGCTGGCATGAGCATTCCTATCTGAGACTAAAAGCCTGCATTTCCACAAGGCATTTCAGAGAGCAGACTGAGCACATTTGCACGCTGGCTGGATTCAGGTAAGACTGAACTCTAAATACCCAGGATTTATGGAATTTGTTGCTGACGTTAAAGAGATTTACATATCTGTTACAGTCCTGCGGGTTCAATCCGATCCCTGCAGAATACGCAGAAGACATTGCCATTCCAAGGACAGCTTGATGATGTGGCTGAAAATTAGGCCTTTGTTGTAGAACCCATCAGGCGTCTGATCGCAACCATGTAACCTGTTCTTCGCAGTACCCTCGGCTGCCCCCGAAAACGTATCCGCTGAGGCTGTCAGCTCCACTCAGATCCTACTGACCTGGGCTTCAGTTCCTGAGCAGGACCAGAACGGGCTCATCCTGGGCTACAAGGTATGCATTCAATGACCTTGCTCTGTTTTCGGCCTGCCAAGAAGGTGCCACCAAGCCACTCTGCTTGTTTCTCTCTCAGATGGGCCGCACAGGTCAGTCCCTGGCTTTTCTTTCTTCCTTTTTATTTTACTTTTTTTTTTTTTTCTTTTTTGAGACAGGCTCTCATTATGTGGCCCAGGCTGGCCTAGAAATTCACTATGTAGCCCAGTCTGGTCTCCCACTTGAGGTCCTCCTGCTTCAGCCTCCCGAGTGGTGGCATCATGGGTGTGGCCACCATGCCAGACTCCTCCCCCCTCTGGAGATGAGATATCGAGAAGTTGAGACAGGGTCTTGCCAGGCCCAGGCTAACCCAGAGCTTGAGATGCTCCCTCCTCTGCCTCCCCAGTGCTGGGGTCGCAGGCGTGGCCACCACACGCAGCCAGTTCCTGACTTTTATATCAGTTGTCCTGCATAAGCTCACTAAGGCCTAGGAATGAGGCCTTGATCTAGCTCCTTATCAAGTGCCAGGGAGTTGAGAG
>VMDO01001731.1:32265-55711 GCA_007922755.1 Pedetes capensis
TTTTTGCGGTACTGGGGATTGGACCAAGGCCCTCGAGCTTGCACTCTCTGCAAGTGCTGGACCACTGAGTTGTGCCCCCAGCCTTTTTTTTTTTTTTTTTACTTTTTGAGACAGGGTTATGCAGACTGCCTCTGGTCTCAAACTTGCAATCCTCCCGCCTCTGCCTCCCGAGCTGCTGGGATTACAGGCGTGTACCACCGTGCCCAGCTCCTCGGTCTGATTCCTGAACTCGCCTGTGTCCTCTCTTGTCAAATGGGAGTAACCATGGGCACTTCCTCCCAACCCGGCCCATGTGCCTGTGGAGGGGCTGGAGGAGCTCCTTGCTCATGCTAAGCACTGGTGAGAGCGGTGTTGTGTGCTGTTGGTCCCAGTCACCACCATCCCGGGCAATCCTGGACAGGGGGACCCGTCCCAACTTCTCGGGGTTCTGTCTTCCCTGCATCCACCTGGACCTTTGGAAACCTCCTCCTTCCTCATCCCTCCAGGCTGCTGAGCCCAGCCTCTGTCCACCTCCAGCCGCAGAATGTGCTATCCTTGGATGTGGCCAGTGAGGCCACACTTCCCTCACGTGTGGCTCCACTGAGCCAGCGTGGGGCTCGGGGCAAGTGCTGGCCTGGTGTGTGGGGCCCTGGGTTCCATCCCCAGCACCGCAAAAGCAAAAGGACCACGCTGGCTCATACTGTGCCATGGGTTGAGTGTTTCTCCTCTTTGTCTTTCCATAATTTAGGTCCTGGGCACCTGTTTCCCCACCTGTCCTCATGTCTTTCCTCTTCCCTGAGCATTCGGGCTGCTGGCTCTGGCTCCGTGGCACCTGGCAGTCACGTGGACACTGCAGTCCTACAATATAGATTCAGTGACCCAAACTCCAAGCCCCATGCCCAGCTCTCAGGGGAAAATGCACTCTGCTCTTTTTAGACTCCTCCCACGTGACCCTCTCGTGTATGGTCCTCTGGGCCACTGATCTCAGGGAGCCGTTGGAGAGGGCAGGCTTGGAGGGAGGGCTCAGGAGCAGAGGAGGAGGAGGACCTGAAGGAAGACCTCTCAGGGTGGCCCTGCCCATGGCCCGGGGGACAGAGCTGCAGGCTCACAGGGCAGTCACAGGTCCTCTGGGGCAGGAACCCATTTTCTGTGGAGCTGGGCCACGGAGTGGGCTGCTGGCTCTTCCTGCAGGAAGAGGCCTGGCCGTGCTCCTGACTGTAGTGCAGACCGTGGGCATGGCCGCAGTGGAGCACTTCCGACCTTGCCCATGGTGAGCAGGCGTTGCTTGGCGGAGCTCGCCAAGCTGGGGGCTCAGTTTGAACTCCGCTCCCTCCTAAAGCCCCACGGCCTTCGTCCTCCCCAGCTGCCATTGCGTGGACATTAGATCCAAAGGCCTTCCACGCAGCTGCCCTGGGGAGGAAACGCAGCTGGTTGATCCTTGCCTGACCACTGTGAGCCAGTGTCGCCCCTCCCCAACCCCCCAGGGACCCCCTGACACCTCCCTGTGCTTCTGTGTTGGTGCCTCAGATTCTGTACCGGGCCAGAGACCTGGACCCTGAGCCCAGCAGCCACGTCGTGCGGGGGAACCACACTCAGTCGGTGCTGCTGGCCGGCCTGCGCAAGTTCGTGCTGTACGAGCTCCAGGTGGTGGCGTTCACCCGCATCGGGAACGGGGTCCCCAGCTCGCCCCTCATCCTCGAGCGCACCAAGGATGATGGTACGTGCGCCCTCACCGCCTCCCAGCCCTGCCTCTCCAATCCAAACAATTTGGATAGCAGTCGTTTTAAATGTAATTTTCCAACTACTTTTTTTTTTTCCTAGTCAAGGGAAACAAAACAAAATTGTTTTTCAGTCACTGAGCATTTATATGGCCAATTTCAGCCTGGAGTGGATTTTTACAGCCTGATTATGAACCTATGCAGAATTTCAATCGTAACTCTGCCATGGGCAGCCCTGGTGAGGGGTGGGCTGGCCCACAAAACGTGAGCTGCTCCTCCTGATGCCGTCCACAGAAATCTCATTGAGAATCCACTCTGGTCCTGCGTGCCCTGCCCTCGGGGGACCGTGTGGGTCTCACTGCTGGCATTATGAGAGATAGTTACAGGGTCCCCTGCAGAGAGCGGTGTGTCTGACGGATCCCAAGGTCTCCAGGTCCCTGTGTTTTCAGACTCAGTAACGAGTACATCTTGCCAGCTTTGTTTTTATGGAAGTCTAAATCATCAGGAAATATGTCTTTCCACTTTGCAGATGTCAAACACTTAAAGGTTAGCTGCTTCCAAGTTTTCATTATTAAACAGTTCGTAATGAGCATGTCAGGGGAAAATACCGCCCCCCTCAAACCACCTCAGGATCAGGTGTGCCCGATGGAGGTGAGGGGCGCAGGCTTCCTCGTGTCTCCCTGCAGTGAGTGGTGAGCCCCGCCCATTCCAGCCGCTCTATGCACAGAAGCCGTCCCTCTTGCTCTGGGAGAACGCCCCAGCTGGCCTGGGCCTCCTTGGGGAACTGAGTGCTGTGTTCGTTTCTTTCGTCTTTCCCCTGTTCTGGGGCTTAGGGTGGATGGGGACCAACAGGGGAAACAGAACGTGATTGTTGTTCCATTGCAAACTGCACGAGGCTCTAGCATCTTCCAGGTCACTCAAATGAGAAGAAAGGAGGGATGATTTAGAAGCCATCTAGCTCAGTCGGTAGAGCGCTTGCTCTGCGTGTTCTGAGGCCATGGGTTCGATCCCCAGCTCCACAAAAATGGGAGAAGGACGTGGCAGCCATCTCCCGATATAATCCTGAAACAGGCAGCCATCATAAACCCTATGACTAGCAGAGAAGCCCTGACATAGTGCCAGGCATGGCACAGTGTCGGGAGTGTTTCCTTCTATTGTGCATCGGGTAGCTATGATTCGGACCTTATTCAATGGCTTCTAACAAGAAGTCCCTCAACACTAGGTTAGTGCCCTTGCTCTCCCTAACGAATACATTGGCTAATTGTGGAAGGATTTTTTTTTTTTTTTTTTTTTTTGGTCTTCTCTCATATCCCTGATATGAACATAAGTTCCTTCCTCCTTATTTGGACATAATCCAAATGGCCAGCCACAGAGATGGCTCGGGAGTCCAACGCCAGGTAAGACTATGTCAGAGATGGCACAGTTGTGAAATTCTCCTGGCTGGTGAGCCTGGGCTGACTTTGGACATTTATTTCACCCAAACATAGGTGCCATAACACAGGTTCCTAATTTTAAAACACTGTTCTCAGCTTCACAGCCAGAGGCAGAACTCACCCACCCAGAATGGCTGGCCATACATCATTCTGTTTGTGCATTGATTGCTCATTGCCTGTTACCTGCTAATCGATCTCGGTTAAGTTCAACCAGAAGTCCTCACACTGGCCACGCACTAACTTGCCTATCCATTTGAGCAAATATATTTTATGAGGGCTACGACCTTATTGTTCAATGGCTCCACCAGACATAACAGTGTTTTGAATTATTGGTGCACTGAACCATGCAGAGGAATTATTATATGCATCTGTGCACAGCCACTCTTAATTTCCCAGGACAAGGCGGAAGAGGGGTGACATGCATAAAAGCAGAAGCAGTGATTGTCAGCATCTTCTTCAGTAGCTCTGACCCCCACTTACAGTTGGAAGGGGCCCAAGGCCACTTTTCCTAACACCCGCTCTGCAGGTGTCAAACCCAGCGAAGGAATCTGAGCTCAGATTAGCAAAGCCTTTACTTCCAGTTTGGTGGCTGCTCCACAGAGTCATTGGTGGCCCTCATGGTAGCCTTGTGGTGCACCAGCTGCCCTTGCGTGGCACCAGCATAGTTCATAGGCACTGAGTTTGAAACTTGGGAAGTAGGTGAGCAGTATTCAAAATAAGGTACTCTTCCTGGGGTGTTAGGAAGCTGCCCTGAGCAGTCAGGGTCCAAAGTCAGCCGTTAACCCCTCAGCTGCAATTCCACTCCTAAGCAGTGTCCCTGAGGAGTCCCCGCTCATGGCTGACCTCGGATCCCTGCACGCCCTGCTGACACCCCTGTGCTTTCCCTTCAGCCCCAGGCCCCCCAGTGCGGCTGGTGTTCCCGGAAGTGAGGCTCACCTCGGTGCGGATTGTGTGGCAGCCCCCAGAGGAGCCCAACGGTGTGATTCTGGGTAAGGAACGGCAGGGCCCAAAGGACGGAAGTGACAACGAGGTTCGCTTTCACCTGTTGTTATTAGAGAGTCACGTGGGTAAAGACACATCACAGCAGCAGCAGCCTGGTATTTCTGAACCGAGAGATCATGGACCCATCAACCCCTTGCTGTGCACCGATGGCTTTTGTACAATGAAATTTGCGTGGACCCCACATGGTCTCCACTCATTCATGATTCGTGGTGATGCCCTTTGTATCTAGCCATCTTCCCCGCCAGGCCATGCTGGTGTGTGCTTGGGAAATGGCAGCTGTTTCTTTATAGATGGCTGGGCCTTGCTCCTGAGATCTCGGGAGCCTCTCTCTTCTGCTCTGAGGTGCGCACTGATCCATGGGAGAAGCTACTGAGGTCATGCGGGGCCTCGGGTCCTGGGGAATTTGCTCACATTTACCTTTCATCCAGAGAAGCTGCCCTGATACCCTTGAAGAAAAGCCTTCATTTTCTCCAGCTCCCCAAAGGCAACAACTTATATTTTAAAATATCATCAAGTTCCTTATTTATTGACCTTTCTGCCCTAACCCTAACCCTAACCCTAACCAAATTAAGGGCTCTGTGTGCCAGGCAGCATATGCATAATGGGAAGCCAGAATGTACGAGGCCTGCCCATCCTCGGGATACCTAGCAAGATGGCACCAGGGGCAATGCCATGTGATAAGAGACCAGTCACTGAGGCCTGGACGCTGATCCTTCTGGGTGAGGGTCTGCGTGGGCAGAAGGTGCTTTGCCACTGGGTCTGGAGGGCGAGTGGCTTCCACAGCCCTGGGAGAAGGATGCTTGAACAGGAGCCTTTGTCCTGTGTGAGTGCGGACAGCTCCAGGCAGCAGTCAGGCTGAGCTGGGTCGGGAACGGAGCGAGTGCCCTCCTGTGCTCTGGAGGTGGAGTGTCTCCCGAGTTAAAGGCAGGGGCCCCAGACATGGAGGGCTGCGGTTAGCTCAGTTGGTAGAGTGCTGTTCTGCACATTTTGAGGTCCTGAGTTTGATCCCCAGCGACACAAAAATGGGAGGAAGACATGGCAGCCCACTCCCAAAACAATCAGCCATCGAAAACCCTATGAATAGCAGAGAAGCCCTGACATAGAGCCGGGAATGGTGCAGTGTCAAGGGAGTGTTTCATTCTGTTGTACATAGGGTCGCTATGAGTCAGACCTAACACTAAACCAGACACAGAAGATGGCTGCAGACCAGGTCAGCCCTCACAGATGACATTCACCTCATCTCAACACATTGGAGATCCTGGATCGGTCTGCTTTTGTTCCAGGCAATTCCTGGTAGAGTTAGAACCTGAACTTACAGACAGGTGGTAAAGGTCACTGCTTTTACCCACTTTTGATCTTGGTTTGAAGAAAGTGTTTCTCTTAGAAAAAAAAAAAAAAACAACAAAATAGAAATTTGAAACCCTGTGCTCAGTGCAGTTAGGGAGTCATCCAGGGACGCTGGCCAGGGAAGTGATGGCCACCTTTGTTTGGTGGAGGACACCTCTGGCAGCCAAGACAGGGTGGCCTTAAGGTGAGCGTTGATGGAGCACCAGCTTTGTGAGGATGGCCCCGGAGAGTGCTTGTCTATGTGCGCAAGAAAGCCGGGGCCTCTTTTCTCAGTGACGCTTCCTCCTCAAGATTCCTGTAGCTGCCAGGGAGGAGCCTGCCAGGAGCAGAGCATTTCTGAATCTGGTGACCTTTGAACCTGTAGGTTCTTGCAGTCATAGCTCCATTGTCCGTCCTGAGCATTTTATGACTGTTCCAGCTGAGGAAGCCTGCAGCTGTTCCACTGTGGCATCCGATCCCATCAAATCTCGGAAGCGAAGCAGGGTCAGGCCTGGTTAGTCCTTGGATGGGAGACCACTTGGGAACACCAGATGCTGTAGGCTTGGGAGAAGGACCTGGCAACCCACTCCCAAAAATCAATCAGCCATTGAAAACCCTATGAGTAGCAGAGAAGCACTGACAAGGGCGTTTCACCTGTTGTACCTAGGGTCACTATGAGGTGGACACTGACTCGATGGCACCTAACAACAGCAACAACCAGCTGAGGAGGGGCAGCCTGCCACATGTCAGGGCAGTGTGGGCCGAGGCCTTGGCCAGGGAAGTGGTCTGCATGGCCTGTGGCCAGGGAGGAGAGGTGGGCCACGCTCGGCAGGGCCAGCCCTCCACACTGCGCCCAGCAGCAGCCTGCGCTGGGATGAACAGGGTGGGAAATCTGCCTGCCCTGAATCGCCCCAGCATGCTGCAGTACAATGGGACATTTTTAGAGGTGCAGGGGGATGTTGATCTGTTGCATGTAGTCCACAGACTGTGTTCCCTGTGAAGAAGCGGAGTCCCCTGGCCCTGGCCTGCCCTGCCCTGCCCTGTGCCCCTTCCTCCTACCACCAACCCCGTGGACCCTCCCAGCCACACTTGGCTCTCTGGTCCTCTCTACGCGCTCTGCCAGGCTCCACTGTGGCTAAGACTGCGGCAGGGGCACAGGAGGGAGCATGTTTCAGCCACGCTCTCTTCCACGGGTGGCCCAATTCTCTGATTGGTGTCTTGACTGTGCACTGTGCCCCCCCGCCCCGCCAGTCTTCCCTGCAAACATGAGGCGGCTCTGGCCCAGAGCCTGCCTGACCCTCTAACCAAGGAGGACCCTGGCCGGGGGCCACTGCTCCACCTGTGAGACTCTCCACTCTGTTGGCTGCTGCTATAATTGAATGCCGTGGACTGAGTGATTTATAAAGAATAAAGGTTGATTCAGCCCTTTTATACTCAGAAAGACATTAAAGATGAGCCTGCAAAGTGAACGACAAGATTTCAAAATGAGCCGAAAAGTCTCATTCGGACAGTGAACCCCAGTCTAAGGGGCCCGCAGCTCCCTCTGGTCATAGAGAAAGGAAGTCTGAAGTACAGTAGCAAAGCCAGGTCAGTATGGACCAAAGGTTCATCTGGGCTCTGGGGGCGGAGGTCTGATGGGGGGTGCTGCCTCCCATGAGGGCTTTCCCGCTGTCGGGGACTCTGCAAAGTCACAGGGTAGCATAAGGCACTGCACAGCAAGTGGGGCCTGTGCAGGAGAGAGCCAGACTGGCTTTTATGTCAGACCCTTCCCCAGATGACGCACTCCCAGGGCACTTGTGAACAGACTCACCTGCTCATGACTGACTGCAGGACCCGCATTCCCTCCCAGAGGTCCCACCTGGTCCTACCTCTTAACTGCTCACCTCGGAGGTAAGATTTCAGCCTGAGCTGTGGTGGAGATAGTCACACCATAGCACCCTCTTTACACACAAATTTCTGCCCCCTCCCTCCAGGAGCTTCTCTCCCCCTGGTAGGCAGACATCTCTCCTTGATCAGCATAGCCTGAGTCTCCCTGTTCAGAGGAGACTCTTGGCTCATTTTTAAATCTTATCATTTACTTTACAATTTGTTTTTCTTATTATAAAAGCACTATAAAATGAACTGGGCTAGGGCTTAGCTCAGTTGGTAGAGCACTGCTCTGTGCTCTCTGAGGCCCTGGGTTCTCTCCCCAGTACCACAAAAATGGGAGAAGGACCTGGCAGCCCACTCCCAAAACAATCAGCCATTGAAAACCCTGTGAATAACAGAGAAGCACTGACATAGTTCCAGGCATGGCACAGTGTCTGGGAGTGTTTCATCCTGTTGTACATTTGGGTTGCTATGAGTCAGACCTGACTGGATGGCACCTAACAACAACAACAACAACAACAACAACAACATAAAATGAACTGTATGCAGCCATGTCGTGCCCGTTCACATTAATCAGACCTGAGAGCCACAGAGGCTTAGGTGATACCAACTAGATTGGGGGGTGGTGAGGCCAGGACTCCTCAAAAACCTTTGTCAGGCCTGTGACCAGGCCAGCCCTGGAGTGCTGTCTGGCCACCCCTGGGAAGAGTGAGTCACACGCATGGGACAGGTTAGCAGCACCCTCCCCATCCGGGCTCATCTCACCCAGAGACCTGACGCTGGGGAATCCTGGCGCACGAGCACAGGCTCCTCTCTGCAGACTCGTCTCGCTGACCCTGTGGAGGGCAGCTCCAGCCGCTGTCCCTGCGGCACCCCACGTGGCTGCTCCGTTCCTCCCTGTGTTTTCAGCTCCGTGTTACAGGTAGCCAGAAGGGCAGTGTAAGGGAGGTTCTGGACCCATGGAAACCACACTGCAGGCCTCAGATCTCAGCCACAATTCACCCAGAAGTCACTTAGCATGCCTGGGCCTCAGTTTCCCACCCCCAGAAACAAATTTCATTTAAGCATCCTTGAGCAGGTCAGATGAAGTGCTTGGAATACTGCCTGCTCCTTGTCAGTGCCCGGTAGAGGGTTAAGGGGAGCACTCTGATCGCACGGGCCATTGTGTCACCTTAGGTGGAGGCCCTGCAGACCCGCGCCTGGCTCACAGGCTCTGCACCATGCCAGAGTAGGCCTGGTGCTGGTGTTTACTTTCTGTGCACCCATGATGTGTTATAATTACTTATTTTCCATCAGTTCAGCTGCTGGAGCCAAGGGTTCATGCTAACAAGACAGAAAATTCTAGAAAGGCAGTTAGGGTTATAGAATACCCTAATGTCAGCTGAGAAGTTTGGATTTTGGTGTGGAATTCAGGGGGTGGGGGGCATCACTGACAATAGCAAAAGCCCAGGTAAGGGGTGGATAATATTTAAATATTTTCACATCCTACCATGGTAGTAAAGAGGCTAAATTAAGTGGCGCGAGGCCTGCCTGTGATTCAGAAAGCACATATGGGGGCTTCTTCTGTTGTCATGCCATTTTGCGGTAGCAGCTGTGGTCTGGGTAAGCTGTCACCTGTGTGTTGTTACACCCAGTGCCCCAAACTGTGGTTGCTGTGGGAAAGACGGGGAAACCATTTCTGAAGGTTCAGGTTGGTGTGTGCGAGGTAGAAAAGAAACCGTCTCTCTGCGCGATGAGTTCCCACCCAGAAGCCTTGATCGGTGCTCCTGCTCTGGCGGCCAGCATGGCCTTCCAAGCATGTGAACACCTCTGGGGCTCACACCTCTGGAATCTATATCAAAACGTGTTCTTGCATTTCCAGAAGAGATTAACAGCACGAACACCGGCGGGCGCCTGGGGGAGAAACACTTGCTTATTTGTGTAAATATTTTACTATGGAAAGCTTTTAGCCTTCAGAGCCCTCCTCTGGGGGATCTGCGGAGCCACCTGAGCTCCCCCTACACATGCTTGCCAGAGTGCACCACGTGCCCATCAATGCCATTAAGCTAGACCTGATGCATAGCTCTTCAGACCCGAAGTCCTGCCCTGGCCTCTACCCGGTGGAAAGCTCTGGCCTAGCCAGGGGCTCACATTCACCTTGAGCTTATCCCCTGGGGTGCGTGAGAATGCAGCTGGACATTGGGAGCTCAGCCAGATAGAAGCAGGCTTGCAAAGTCCTCATTTGGATCTACTCCATTTCTGTGCTTCCAGCCCTCAAGTGAGGCTGGGGCTTGGCTCAGCTTGTAGCACTACTCGGCACTCTCTGAGGCCCTGGGTTCCATCCCCAGCACCGTAAAAATGGGGGAAGGACCTGGCAGCCCACTCCAAAAGCAATCCCTAAAGCAATTCTGAAACAATCAGCCATCAAAAACCCTATGAGGCTGCTCTGAGTCAGGCCCGACTCAAGGGCACCTGACAGCAGCAGCCCTCAGGGGAGAAACCTCAAGCCAGTGGCCACAGGCCATCTGGCAGGGCTCACGGACCACCTAGTGCCATTCAGCTGTTTCTGGGTCCTCTGGCCTCTTCGTGGACGTTGGTGGGGATCTCACCACCTTCCAGCAGTGACCAAGGAGTCATCAGCCCCTGGGCCCTGTAGTGGCCTTGCCCTGGGGACCTGAGCTTCACCGCACTTCTCAACGGATCCCTCTTGTTGTTAGGCAACAGCACCACCCATGAAAGGCTTGCAGCCACCTCCCACATCTGCCCCAAAGCCCAGACAGCTGTACCACCTCTCCTGTGTCAGGCTTCCAGGAACTGAGACCCGCCACGAGGCCACGTCTTCTTAGGCTCGCCCACTTTGTCTCACAAGATGGTCCTCCTAGCATGGACTTTTGCCTCCAGTTGTCTGTGTGCACAATGCTCCCTCCGCCTCCTGGGCTCCTGCAGGAACCAACACAGGCCTCACCCTCCACGTTTCAATCTTCGCTTTGGGGCAATGCCCTCCGCAGCTGGCCTTGCTCCTTTGAAGGCCTATATTATCATTATTCCCCCATAACCTCAAAAGCAAGGCTTCTCAGGCCGAGGCCCACCCCTCCTATTGATTCAGCTCCTCCATTCTTTCCGAGCATACAGGGAAGCCTTCTGAACTTGCCTTGCTGAAATCCAACAGGCTAATGTTTCCGATCCGGCTGTGACCATAATTACATAAGCAGCCTCTTCCACAGAAGCACTATTATCTTATCTCTGAACACCATCCATCATTATTCTCTCAAAAATGCAAGGACTGCTATGCGGCTGCCTCTTTTGCCTTGTATGTAGAGAAAAAGACTTCTGTTGTCCAGTGAGGAAGGCTTTTCAACACATCAAGGCGAGATAGAGGTATTAATCTTTATGTTCAGCAGATCACGGTGCAGAGACTGGAAACGATATCATCTTTACTTAAGGAGCAATAATAGGAAGGTATGAATATAACTCAGGGGCTGAGGAATTTTCTCCCAGTGACCTAGTGTGGAAACTGAATAAAAAGCAGAAAATACTAACCCAGATTTTCTTCATTAGGAGCAATGACATTGTGCCTTGCTGTTTACGTACATTATCTACTGAGTCTTTTCTGCAACTGTGCCAAGTAAAGATCCTCTGTCTGTTCTAGTGGCAGGAGCCAGAGGACAGGGGTCAAGGGCAGCCCTGCAGCAAACACCCCCTTCCCACCTAACGCTGATAACCATGCAAGGACAGTCCACCCAAGGCAATACCGCCCCTCTGTATCCACGGGGCTGGGTTCCAGGACCACCCCTGTGGATACCCAAATCTGCAGGCTCTCTGCGCCCTGATGTAAAGAGCATGTTGCTGTTGTTAGGTGCCGTCGAGTCGGCGTCCGACTCATAGCGACCCTCATAGGGTTTTCAATGGCTGACTGTTTCGGGATTGCCTTGGGAGTGGACTGCCAGGCCCTTCTCCCATTGTAAAGAGCATAGCATCTGCATATAACCTACACACATCCTTCAAACCGCCTCTACATGACCTATGATGCCCAATGCAGCGTAGATGCTTTGGAATCAGTCCCCATACTCTGTTCGTCAGAGAATAGTGACGTGAACATTTCACATAGACGTAATTCTCTTTGCAGACATCACAGAATGAAAAAACCCATATTTAGAGCATGAGTCTGGTTTTGTTTAAAATTCCTATGCGTAGGAAAACGGGGGTGTAGAGATCACAGGCAGCCAGGGAGGTAGAAGAAGGAGAGGGGTAGAACAATGTGAGCCCCATGGGGCCTTCCCGCCTGCCTGCCGCTGGTGCCATTGTTGGGAAATGCGGGAAAACCTGCTCAGGATGAGGGGCGGGGCCGGCACAAGGCGGGATAGAGAGAGACAGTAGGACAGGACGCTGTGGACGTGGCTGGCCCTGACATCCCACCAAAGGCAACACGGGCCCTGGCTCTGGAGGCCTTCTGCTAGCATGTGGTGGCCTCAGGGAGGAAGCCCCTGTTTTCAGACCTTGTTCCCGTGGAGGAGGAAGGGTTGCGGGCTTCCTGGGGGATAGCGCTCCTCAGCCCCTTTGCTTATCACGGAGGCGTGAGCTCCTGTCAGCGCACGCCATGGCTGCCTCTCGAGATCAGGAAGAAACAAATGGTCATGTTTGGGCTTCCAATCCAGATACAGTCTTAGGGGGCAGGAGCATGGGGTTTCGGGGAGAGCGAATGAACAGATGTCTCTTCTCGGCCCAGGGTACCAGATCGCCTACCGTCTGGCCAGCAGCAGCCCGCACACGTTCACCACCGTGGAGGTGGGCGCCACAGTGCGGCAGTTCACGGCCACAGAGCTGGCCCCAGAGTCCGCGTACATCTTCAGGCTGTCCGCCAAGACGCGGCAGGGCTGGGGGGAGCCACTGGAGGCCACGGTCATCACCACGGAGAAGAGAGGTATGCCCTCCTGCCCACATCTGACTGCGCAGGCAGATAGGGCAGGGGCTCAAGTAGGTGCTGGGCACAGGGGACAGATGGCCGCCTTGTTGGGCACTCTGTGGTCCACACAGAGGCCGGGAGGCCTGAGCGTTCCCTTTGGAGAAAGAGAGGGAACAGGATCCAGACCCGGAGCCAGGCATGGTATCTTAGCACCTGCGCAATGCAGCCTTTCACCACCCGCCTCCTCTCTCAGATGGGGGCCGTGACCCAGCTATAAAGGCAGGAAACACAGCTCAGAGAGGTTGTCTAGACAGACCGAGGTGGTCCAGAGAGCCTTCGTGTGAGCATCAGCTCTGAAGGCGGAAACTGGATCTCTGATATTCTGTAAATACCCTTCTGGTTTTTGCTACCTGTCAATACTGCCTTGCTCCACGCCTGGGGCCAGGGGCTGGGTGGGCTTGACTGGCGTTGTCCTTGCTGCAGCGCATGGAGGACTGCAGTGTTTGCCAACCTCACAGAGGAGGGAATTGAGGAAACTGAGGCAAGTTTACTGATTTGCCTGTTCACCCAGCTGTGGAGCTGGCTGGACCAACCGCAAGGCCCACTCTTCCCTTGAAAGTCCGCAGCGGGCTCCCGTCTCTCCTGCCGCAGCGGCCCCCAGGGTAGGCCATGAACGTCATTAAGCAGAGGGACAGAGTCCTAGGGTTCCCAGAGGCCAGGGCTTCTCCCACGGTTACTGGTGCACAGTGCTGTCCAGCGTCTGGAGAAGATGCAGGTGACTATGCCAAAGCAAGCATCCTGCCCTCCCTCCTGTGTGCGCGTGAGTTTTAACTGCATTTTTCTCAAGCACTGACTGTTCCCCCACTGTGAGCCAGGCCCGTGTGCAGGGGCTTCACTGACCCTCGTCCCCATCGGGTCCCTTAGAGGAGGACGAGCTTGGGCTCAGAGTGGGAAGGGGACCAGCCAGGCCCTGGCACCCAGCACAGGGGACCCAGGATCCAGAAGGCAGGTGCTGGGTAGATCCCCTAGGGCCTGGCAGCTGCAGCTGGGGCGGTGGGTCCTCACTCGTCATTTGGGGGTGTGGTCAGGGCCTGGGGCCAGCCCACTGACTCCAGCTATGGGCCCCCTGTTTCTTAGGCCCAGAGAGTTGAGGCTCCCCACCGGCCTGGGAGAAGGAGCCCGAGAAGCGAGAGGTTGCAGTGAAAGAAGGTCTGGAGGGAGGCTGGAGGTGGGGGGGTACCAAGCTCTTCCCTGGCAGGGAAATCAGCCAGCCAGTGCATGCCCAAGGCCAAGACCGCGGATGAGATCGAAGCGCCTCTCACAGACCCATCACCGCAGGGTGCGCAATCAATGGCCGCTTTATTACATGCCACACATTTTAATCAGAATCGATAAGCTTCATGATAAACAATTAAACAATTATTCCTCCCCCCCATGGAGCGTCTCTCTGGAAATCGAAGGGGTGCAAGCACACCGTGACAGTGACAGGAAGCCCGCTGGAGGCTGGGCCTGGCCCTGGGTGCCCTGCACCCTGCGTCCCACCCCAAGAGGAATCAATGAGAGCCGGTAGCCACTGCGCCTGCATTAGACTCAGGCTGAATGCCAGGGAAGGGAAATTGGTGTTGGCTGTGGGCTGAGCCCCACATCAGAAAGTGGGGCCAAGGTGACTGGAGGCCCTTGAAGAGCCCCCACCCCGCAAAGCCAGCTGCCTTTCAGACCCCCACGCTGGGACCAGCCCACATGGGGGTTCGTCTCTGCCTACCCAGCTGACCCGCTGTGCTGAGGAGGCCAGTGGAGTCTCCAGTCATGTCCGAGCTGGGCACGTGGATGGGGCCTCGCCTTTCAGAGCTCCACATGGGCAGGCAGCGGGCGTGGTGGGGAGGCGACCCTCACACATCTCTGGCCTGTCCTCTTGTGGTTGCAGAGCGGCCGGGGCCCCCCAGGGAGCTCCTGGTGCCCCAGGCAGAAGTGACCGCACGCAGCCTCCAGCTCCAGTGGGTCCCCGGCAGCGACGGGGCCTCCCCGATCCGGTACTTCACCGTGCAGGTGCGAGAGCTGCCTGGGGGCACGTGGCAGACCTACTCCTCATCCATCAGCCACGAGGCCACGGCCTGCACTGTCGAAAGGTACGGAGGGAACCAGGGCTTCCCCCAGCAGCTGGGGCCCTGCCCTGGCCTCCTCCCTCGCCCCTGACCCCAGAGTCCACGGGTCTGTCCTCCTGGGCATGCATGGCACAGCTGGCTTACTCTTGCCCAGCCAGGCCTGGGGAGTTGCAGAAGAAAGGAGGGCTGGGGCCTGGACAGGTGGGCTCGGGCACCCTAGTCCTTTTAGAGGGCGGGTGGCAATGGGGTGGCTGGCCAGGGCCAGAAGGAACCCCTTTGTCTTTCCCCACCAAGAGGGAGCCTCTCCCGAGGGCTGACTGCAGTCATGATGCTGACAGGAGTGAGGAGGGGCCTGGGGACATGGCAAAGGTGTCCTCCACTGGTCCTGTCCCATCCAGTCAGGTGCAGAGCTGGGGCCAGCACAGGCCTGAGTGAGGGCCGAATGGTCTTGGGGGGCTTCAGGCTGCCCCTTCGCAGCCCCTCACCATGGAGGGGCTGGGGTGGAGCAGTCGGGTCACTGCCAGCTCAGCGGGTTCCATGGGGTCTCACAGGCAACCCTGGCCCCTGCATCCTCGCCCCTGTCCCTGTCATTCCCCACAGGCCCAGTGTCGTGCTGAGTTACAAACTGGCAGGGCCCACGATCCTGGCAGAGAGCCTCCCTGTCTGCCGTCCCAGAACCTCACCAGTCCCCAGAGGAGGGCAGCAGACCGAGGGCAGCTTCGAGGCCTTGCGCACGTCAGCTCTCTGGACTGTCAGTTAGAACCCCGCCATGGCTGCACAAGGGCAGGCCAGGGTCCCCAGTCTGTGGGTGGAAACCTCGGGATGCCACTCACTGGGCTGCACCCCAGCTTAGCAGGGCATGCAGCAAGACTCTGTCTGAAAATAAAAAATTCAAAAAGAGGCTGGGGTGCAGCTCAGCAGTGGAGCACTCGCCTGGCATGTGTGAGGTCCTGGGTTCAACCCCGAGCACTGGAAGGAGGAGAGAGAGGAGGAAGAGGAGGCGAAGGAGGAGGAGGAAGAGGACGAAGGGGAAGAGGAAGTAGTTGAAGTTGTCCTGCCGTCCCCCCAGCTGCAGCCGCTCTGCACCTCATGCCAGTGAGGGATGTGAGGGAGCAGCACCGCCCCAGTGGAACCTCAGAGGCGTCCAGCCTGGCCCAGCAACGTGGTGGCCTCCACATGGTTAAAGCTTTTGGTCAGACTTCATCACTGCCATTATAGTTGTGGCCATCATTACCTCATGGCTGTTCACTGGTCACCCTCTCTGCAGCACATCCATCCCAAGAGGTTCTGCAAAGGCCTCAAACTGTGGTACGGACTGCTTCCCTGTCTGTGCATGTCTGCGATGCACCTGAGTTGAGCACAGTGAGACACTCACGGCACTAACGAGCAGCAAAGTCACACGACTGTACTGAGATTCTATACTAAAAGTCATTTAAAACTCATGAATTGTCTCATTTCTGGAATTTTCCATTTACTGTCTCCTCAGTCCACAGTGGGAGCTGAAAACGAGGAGTAGCATCCCTGAGGGAGGCCATGGATATGCCCCAAATTTGCTGTCTTTTATCCTGCCTAGGTCTGTTAACTTTACATATTATACAGAGAGAGGGGTGGGGGAGAGGTGAGTTTGTTCCTTTTCCTACCTATGTTTAAGGATTAAACAAGGCTTAAAAATTAAGTAGAGTCAAAAATTTACTCTAAGAAAAGGCAGCCTGAGCTAGCTTACCTGTTCCTCTTACCCTAAGGAGTCTTCTTGTGTGAGTTAAGTTGTGAGATGATTTTATGGCATGCAGTGTAAGCTTGGGGATGGGGCAGGGGTGCTGGTGATGTCAAACTCAAAGGTCTGAAACATCCAGGGCCCAGGGTGCATTGTCTGTTCTTCCCAACACTCTCATTTGAGAGCCCTGGGAAGACAAGAATTGTCTTTACTGACTTTGTCATTTAGTTGGCATTGTTGACCCTTGACCCGGGGGACTGAACAGATGCCTTGAGTAAAAGCTGTTGGTTCACTGTCAACAGGAGATGTCAGGGGACTGAGCAGATGCCTTGAGTTACAGCTGTTAGGTTTTTGTCAGTGGAAGATGTCTTCAGATCTTAGCGTAAGGGCCTTCCTTCGTTTCCCACGTCCCCCAGATTCCCTGCCTTTTGTCCTGCCTGGTCTGTTAGCTCCAGTTACAGCCCATGATCTGGTTTGGTGAGGTTCTTGGGGAATAGTTCTCAAGCCACCTTCCTCTTCTGATTGTACCAGACTCCTCGGTTGATAAGACTCAGGCTAGATCCTGGGGTGAAAAGCCCTTTCCTTCTCCTGTCCTCAAAATTCTCCTGTCTTTCTCTGCTGCCTCAATTTGAAAGACGAGAAAAAATGCAGCCGCACTTTCTGGAGCCTTCCCGGCTCACGCAGACGGAGTACGTGCCTGAGACTTGGCGTCGCAAAAGAGAGGTCCATGTTTCAGGACAGTTTAATTTGGCAGAGAGGAGACCGTTGTCAATTTCCTAATGGGCAAGAACAAGGTCAGATGCGTCCCCTGCCTGTCAAGGGAAAGCGTGTCTCACGCAGCATCCTGGGGAAGTGATATTCCGTCCCCCGCCAAAGTGTCACCCCCCTTCCTACAGAATGGTCCTGTCTGCTACATTTCACCTTTATCAGTCACACAGAATCTGCGGGTGGCTAGAAAACAGGAAGAGCTTCACCATGGTGACCAAGCGGGCTGTGACTCTCTCTAGTCACTGGTACAGAGCCCTGGGGAGAGACCAGACTGAGGCCCATGGCATCATCAGCTCGTGGGCAGTGGCCGAGGTTGTGCACTGAGCAGCCTCCCACAGAAACGGAAGGCAGAGAGGGCAGGGTGCCTCATGGACTTTGGACAGGACAGTGACCGTGGAGGCTCCAGCAGGGCTGTGGGACTTGTACCAGGGCCTCTTCTCTTCCTCTGAGAACCTGCTGTGACAGGGGCATGGATCCAAAGAGGAAGCATCAGGCCCAAAAGGAGATCGCCACATGAAACAGCTGGGATTTGGTTAAAGCCAAGAAGCATGCAGCCCCTGGTTCCATCTGTTTTTACTTCTCCCCCTGTGTAATTTGCAAAGACACTGACCTTTAAAAACCAGGTGAACTTGGCCAAGTTATTACACATGGCTGGAATAGTCTTTGTTTTTCAAGATGCAAATAATAGATTCTATAAAAATAGTTTTAATGCCTTCAAGATAAATATAAGCAGCTATGGGTAACGTTTCAAATGTCCAGGACTCATACACTGTCCATAGTGACCAAAATGAACAAATGATATATGCACAGCGGAGCTCCTGTGGACGAGACAGCATTTAGCTCTGAGGCAGGGACGTCGAACTTCAAGTCACATCCCACCCCCTGTGCTCACTTGCCCCAAAGCACTTCTGCTGTGGAGGTGAAATTTGTGCTTGTTATGGAGCCCAGGCGGTACCCCTATAAACTTGACAAGTACCCTTGGCTCCTGATTTCAGAGAGCAAGAGTGCTGATAGTGGGTCTGGATACTGAAGGTCCTCAGTCATCCAATCTGCTCACTTCCTGAGTCTTGGATCATTAGCAGAAAGAGTTTAGGAGACAGGTGTGACCTCAAAACTGCACCTGAATCTGTCCAGTGTCTGGAAGGTGAGGCATGTGGAATGTCCAAAGGGCCAGGGGAAGCACCCCACGGCATTAATGGATGTCCAGGGGGCAATCAACAGTACCAGAGGGAGGGCCTTAGGGAAGACCAGAGAAAAAGTAACATTTATTAATCGCTTACTGGGTACTAAGGGCTGGGATTTAGCTCAGTTACTAAAGCGCCGCTCTGCAGTCTCTGAGGTCCTGAGATCAATTCCCAGCACCATAAAAATGGGAGAAGGACATGGCAATCCATTCCCAAGGCAATCCTGAAACAATCAGCCATTGAAAACCCTATGAGGGTCACTATGAGTCGGACACGACTCAACAGCACCTAACAACAACAACAACTGAGTACTAAGATATTAGACTCCCCAAAGGCAGGCTGTCTGGGAGAAGGACATGGAAATCCCAAAATAATTAGCCATTGAAAACCCTGAGGGTTGCTATGAGTCGGACATGACTCGATGGCACCTAAAAACAACAACAAAGGCAGGCTGTGTGATTGAATTTTCACAACTTCCCTGGGAAGTTACAGGTGCTGTGATCTCCGTGTTTACAGCTGGATAAAGTGAGATCCATAGCAGTCAAATGACTTGCCCTGGTTAGTAACAGAGGAGCCAGGATTTCAACTCCACCCGCCCAACTCCAAAGGGTAGGCTTGGGTTGCCTTGGAAGAGTGGATAAAGAGGAAAAGGTGGAGGTTCTAAAGGGCTGCAGGAGCAGAGCTCCAGCTGGGCGCCTTTGTTCCTTTACCAATTCATGCTCAAAGCCCCACTGTAGAAGGTCATGGGAGGAGGCACAGTGGGCTGGGGGGGCTGCGGGCAGGAGGTAGACCAGTCGTCCAGAGGAACAGCTCTGAGGCCAGGGTGTCCCTCATAGGGATGATTAACACAGATGTGGTCTTATGAGAGGGACAGGTGACAGCTGCTTCAGGTCACCCCCCAAGACCCCATTCCAATCCCAGCCACACTGCTGACCAGTCCTGTGGCAGTGAGCAAGTGAGTTGCCCTGCGTGGGCCCCTGTTTTCTCACCCTTGGGATGGCGTCTAGGAGGGCTCCTGCCCGCCGAGCCGCCGTGCAGGCTGCACGGGTGGTGCTGGCTGAGCGCTGGGCCCTGCGTGGCTTAGCACGTGGTAGGGAGCTGTCTGGGTTGGGCCCACCTCACCGGGCAGGGGCAGCCTCAGTGAGTCCAGAAGGCTGGCGCAGGACACTTGGCAGGAGGGCACCGGCGCGCAGGCCTGCTCTGGATTGGCCGGGACTAAGCTGCTTAGCTCCCAAGTACCCCATCCCAGACCCTCTGAGAACAGCAGTCACTGGGGAGTCCCCCGAGGGAGGGGACCAGCCTCCCCTGGCCAGGACATGCTCACCAATGTTGCCTCTGTGAAATCCTCCCTACCTGGGCATGGGGACAATCCATGCTATTCACAGGCTGCTCCCCAGACAGACTGGAGCTCACATAAATGCCCTGCTCCCTCAGCCAGGCCCCAGAGCCCCTCCTGGCTGCAGGCTGGCAGGCAGCCCCAGCTCTGGGACGGGGATGACACCTGCCCTCCCCCTGCGCCGCCCCGGGATCCCCGGGCAGGGCAGTCATGGGTCTCTTTCCTCTGCAGGCTGAGGCCCTTCACCTCCTACAAGCTGCGCCTGAAAGCCACCAATGACATTGGGGACAGTGACTTCAGTGCGGAGACAGAGGCGGTCACCACGCTGCAGGACGGTGAGCAAACCAGGACCCAGCTGGCTCCCAGGTCCCCCTCAGCAGCCTCTGAGCCCCAGACACTTGCTCCCCCAGAGGGGCCCACTTTCATCTCCAGCCAGCAAGGGGGGGGATCACTGGGAGGGTGGGGCAGCAGGCTTCCATTAGTAACAGACAGCCTGGGGTAGTCCTGTGCCACTGAGGCCATAAATCAAAGCTTTGAGGGCTTCCAAATGGCATAGAGTTTGCTTTGATTGACTTCCAAAGCCCCTACCATCCATTAGCATCCCAGAAATTGAATAATTGATAGGGTCGTTAAAAGTAAATGTCAGTGGGTAGCTAGGTGGAAGCGCGCCCCCCCCCCCCGTATGTCTTATTAACAAGGATCCCGTCTGACAATTGACAATAGCACAGGTAAGTGATGGAAGGCGGGGCCTCTCAGAACTCCAGGTGCTCCTCACCCCCTCCTGGCTCCAAGGCACAGAGCCAAAGATTCATTGTAATCTTCAGTGACCCAATCCTGCTGGGCCACTGCGCACCCCGGAGACAGCTCCATCACTGCCTGATGTGTGGGATGGAGAAGGATGGAGACAGTGTAGCAGGCCCATCCGGCCCGAAGCCTGAGCACTTAGTGCGCCCAGCAGTGCTTTATAATAATTCCCAAGCCAACCCTCGGAGCGCCATCTTTTCCACTTAACGCACCGGTGGAACAATGTTCAAACAGACCGGCTTGCAGCCGGCTCACCTCACGACCTCACTCCCACCGCCCTGCTCTTTTTAGAACCTGCAAGCTTAGTTCCTCCCAGGCAGGGCCTCGCACAACCTCGGGGGCCCAGGGGTGGAGGAGGATGTTCTCCACTTCTGGGCAAAATGCAGAGATGGGTTTTGCTTCAACACGGCATGGAGGGCGGCCGGCTCTGCTGAGTCCCTGCCCTGATGAGAGGGGCTTCCAGCTTCCCCAAAGCCTCTGAGAAACGGCTTTGTGCCTCCCTCTTCCTCGGCCCCACTGTCTCCTGCACTCTCACCTTGGGAGTTTGTGAGAGCACAGGGGAGCCACAGAGGCTTAGGGGAGAAGCCCCTCCCATAGGAGGGGAGCCCTCAGCCCCAGGCATATCCCAGTAGGGTGGGAAAGTAAGGGGAGCACAGAGCCCTTAGTTCACAGCAGGGGCTGCAAGCTTCCAAAAAGCCTTTCCAATTAACCCACTTAGATGGGGTGAGTCCACTGCAAACCACAGGAGCAGTCTCATTAGAACTGTAAATCCCAAACCCAAACTGAAATCCCTTGTCTTAATCTTGCCCTTAACACAACTGAGGGAAGATTTGCAATCTTGCACTCATTCTTAGAGGAGAGAAGAAAGACCCTCCACAAGCTAGTTTCATTGTTGTGTTATCTCTGAACCCAGATCCAAGAGAGGCTCCCCGACCTCAGGGAATGGGCCACTGCTGGACGGCCTGTCAAGGGCCTTCTCCTTCCTTTGATATTCAAATAGAGGGGATTTGCTGGCCTATCTCCTCATCTTCCTCTCCTAAGACTCAAAATTTTCCTTTGCTTCCCATCTGCCTCCTGCTCCTGTGGCTTTGTCTCTAGCTGTCAGAGAGTGACACACACACAGGACAGACCCTTTCCTGGAAAGCGAGGTTCCTTAGAGGATATGGACAGTTGGGTCAACTTTGGGACAGTTGGGCCACCACACCTGGCTCGACATCTTATTAGAATGATTTCTGTTTCCTAGCACAACCACATCCTGTGGTCTTCAGAGTCCCTATACCCGCAGCCTGGTAGGCGTGGTTTTGGTGACCCAGGGCCAAGTCTGGGACCTGAGTGGAGAGAGTCTTCAAGCACACACATGAGTATGGGTGGGAACATAGCCAGTCTTACTCAGCTCAGTGGGTATTTATAAAAGAAGCCCCTACATGGCCTCGGGGACATGACAGCTGGGGAGCCACAGACAGGTCGATTCAGTGCTCAAGGAACAACAGCATGATGTAGGGTGAGTAGGAAGGCAGGGAGAGAGGAAGGAGGCCTCCTGGACATGGCAGAGGACAAGGGTTCTGCTGTGGCCAGAGGGCAGCTTGACCGTGGACAGAGATTAAACCAACCTTGTCCTTCCCGAGACCAGAGCAGAAACACCACCCATAGCCTTCTGGACCATGGCCTGTTGCCTTTTGCTTGCTGGCCGGCCAGCAATGGCCTTATCAGAAATCAGCCCCCTTCCTAAGGGTCACATTAGAGTTTCAGATCAAGAACACTGTGGCCTGGCATGGCCATCTGTCCTGCTCAGGAGAAGTAGCTCTGACCTAAGACCCTGCAAAGAGATGTCTGACCCCCAGATCTGTTCAGATCTGGCAGCCCAAGGAGGGTGTCGAGCAGGGAGTACCCAGGGCCCTGTGGCTGGCACAGCGGCCCTCAGAAGGGCCCCATGGAGGGGTCATATTCACCTGATGTCACAGTGTGGCCAAAGGCAGGGGCAGCCCCTGCTGGCTTCCCTCATTAGGACTGGGCTGAGAAAGGGCCAGGAGAAGGTGCCTGTGGGAAGGAGGGGCAGGGCTTACTGCACCCACGCTAAAGTGCAGCCCAGACCCACCAGAGCTTTCTAACCTGCTTGTCTCCTGCTGGCTGCAGTTCCAGGAGAGCCTCCAGGATCTGTCTCAGCTACGCCGCACACCACATCCTCGGTGCTGGTTCAGTGGCAGGTAAGAGCTGGGGAATACTCAGGGTTCACAGAACAAGCTTTCCCTCCTTGGCACATTCAGCAAGAGTGACCAACACAGACAGATGGCAAGCCAAACCCATGCCAAGTGTGAACAGAGTGAGGGAAACTGCCGCAGATCAGATGTAGCCTAAGATCCAGGGGTTCCCAAAGGCAGATGAGGAGCCGGTGATAGGTAACAGACACAGCAGCTCGGAGGCCGTGTGACCTTGTTCTGTTTATTTCCAGATAGCCCAGTCTTTTATACAGAATTGTTGTTGTTGTTGTTAGGTGCCGTCGAGTCATGTCCAACTCATAGCGACCCTCATAGGGTTTTCAATGGCTGACTGTCTCAGGATTGCCTTGGGAGTGTGTTGCCATGTCCTTCTCCTATTTTGCAGTGCTGGGAATTGAACTTGGGACCTCAGAGACTGCAGAGCAGCACTCCACCAACACATGGATCCTCCTGCCTCAGCCTCCTGGGTGCTGAGATCACAGGCATGCACCATCACATCCAGCTTCTTCAGGGTGTAGTGGTACATGCCTGCAATTCTGGATAATTCTAGAAAATTCTAGAAAATTCCTGGAAATCCTGAAAATTACGCCTTGACATTTTCCAGCTTGGGGCCCTGGCCTGAGCTAAATCCCAGCCCTCCTTATACAGAATTACAATTCACTAAGTCTCATGAAGGCTGGGATTTGGCTCAGTTGGTAGAGCACTGCGCTGCAGTCTCTGAGGTCCCGAGTTCAATTCCTAGCACCGCAAAAATGGGAGAAGGGCCTGGCAATCCACTCCCAAGGCAATCCCGAGACAGTCAGCCATTGAAAACCCTATGAGGGTCGCTGAGTCAGATACTGACTCTATAACACCTAACAACAACAACAACAAATCTTATGAAAGGTCAGAAAAAAGACAAGGAAGTTGGTGGCATTGACGGATTACATCATGGTTTTGTCAACAATCATTTGATTAAATTATCACATGAGTGTTAGGTGGTAATCAAAGTAAAAGATGAACTCAGAGACAAATTGTGTTTTACTTCAAAGAGATAAACCAAGATGACCGGAGCACTTACATCTTCTGTGTCTAATTTAATTAACTATTCTTAACTTTATGCAGTAATTGTTA